>CM076573.1:525505147-525746054 GCA_034641835.2 Pinus albicaulis | reverse complement strand
CTTTACAGTAAACTGTCTCTTAACTGTCTGATTCCTTTGGATGGGAGTTTTTCATAATGTCCCTACACTATTCTTATCTTTGTATCAGCTTCTGAGAGAAAGATTGGTCCCAATCTAAACTTATTTCCTTGTTCTACAAGAGATAGTAAGAGAGCTTTTGGATTGACAACCCAAGCTATAAGAAGAGCTCCTTGCTATATTAAGATGTCCTAGGCACTGTTCTATAGCAACTCTAGGCTGTCTGTAGGGGTGACAAAATTGTCCACAACATACCTGATTGGTGTTGTCTTTAATATGACAAGCATGTTTCTTTGGATCCTGATCTAAAGCAGCTGGTGATGTTTTCATTTCTCTGTATTTGTGATTGACTTGCTTTCATTTCATCATGTTTCTTCAGGTTCGCATCAGAAGTTTGGCATAAGATTTACCCTTGATAGGTACCTTATGTTGCTGCTCTCCCAGCCTTCTATGTTTTATGCTTATATGTGTTTATGAATGTTGGTTTCAATTGGTTTAACCAGTGTAGTGGATGTTATTGCCTGCTCTCTGATGTATGAATTAATGAAGTCTATGTTCATATGTTCTTGTTAGGATTTATTTGGATGTGTTGGGAACACTGGGAGGTTTAGAACCCTGTCTCTACCTCTTTAGGACCTTGCCACCTTATTAAATTTTTCCAAGATCCCTTGTTTTGCCTCTAATTTTGTCCAAGCAGGCCTGGAGTTAAATGACCTCTGGCCTGATCTATAGACAGAGTTGGTTGGTCCTCCTCCTTTCATTTTCAACCCTTAATGTCCCATTCCAAATATCTCCTTCAAGATCCAAATGCTCTAGAGGACTAGCCCAATTGAAAGCTTGCACATTAGTTACAAGTAAATCCTTTCTTGACTCCATAGCCCAATGGCTTTGATGTTCTTTGAGTTATCTGTCTCTGCCTAAGCTTCACCTTTGCTCATCCTTGTCTTCTATTGGACCTTCTTTTCCTAATTCCTTCCAACCAAACCTAAACAATCAAATAAACAACCCTGAGCCTATAACTAGCCTAAAATTATAACACCCGAGCTTCAAAGACATAAACCTTTGACTACCATAGAGAGATCCCTCTCTAGACTTAGGAGGGCTAGATCCTAAGGTCTGAAAGTGGTTCTATGTTGTCTCATCTTTTGGTCTCTATCAACCTGGCCAAAACATGGGAACCCCAACATAATGGCGACTCCGCTGGGGAATTCTGAGTACATTTCACCTTAAACATTCGTAAAAGACTCACAAACTTAGAACTCTGGTTAGGTTGACAGTAAATCACCCCTTTCTTGAATCGACCTCCATTATTGAATATCCACCATACTCTTAGACAAAGCCTGGAAAGGGCCAGGTAGCCTCCAGATCTCATCCTCTTTTTAGAGGTGACATATCTGGTAAATGCCCTCCCAATCAATCTCTGGTTGGAGCTTGTTGTTTTAGAGGAGATTTCTGAAAGGTGATAGTGCCTAAGCACTGTGGTGGACAGTGTACCCCTTAGATACACCCTAAACCCTCCACCTGGCGACTCCATCATTCCAAAATGAAAAGACTCCACTGGTGATCAGTAGGCCTATTGATCATCTTGGTTTCACATCAGACTCCACTGAGAGACCAGACTCGAAACATAATGAAGACTCCGCTGGGAAACCAGCCCTGAGACAATATCAACCACAATAGAAGTAACAAGTAGGGTTAAGCTGCTTAGTTCGAGAACAACATTATGGCTCACAGAACCATTCATACGAGAGCTTGCCCTCATCCAAACCCACCTGAAATAGTTGATAATCCTGAGAAAATCCTCAAGAGAACACCTGTAAGTAGGAGATCAACTATTTCCAACAACATTCATAGAGCTAATTCTGCACCAGAAGATCTTGCAGCTCTATTATAGCCTTTCTTCGACCTAGACCTTCAAAACAGATTACCTAGAACTAGGTCATTCAGTGTTTCAGACCAGCCAGACCCTAGGGACAGTGAAACCCCTCCTTCCACACCACCTGATTTTCACTTCCTTCAAAATTTGGGGCTCTCTCACCCTAGATATTCTCAATAGACTTCTGATGGTCCTAGCATCCCTGTCATCCAGATACCAGCTGCTCAAGCCAACCCTATACCTCATCAGAATGTTACCATGGCAGCTTGGTATGCACCTTTGCTTTCACCTCAACCCTTGTTACCCTTGCCCAATGATTATTAGTAAAAAATCCCACACTTCACTGCTAAAGAGTCCATAACAGCTCAACAACATGTAGATAAGATGGAGGACTCTTTTGATTATATGGAAATTGATGATGAAACAATCAAAATGAGGATCTTTGCCCAAAGTTTGGGAGGTGAGGTAAAGAAATGGTTTAAGATTTTACCTCCTGGCAGCATTCAAGATCTCCCTGCATTATACCAGACCTTTATAAACAAATGGGAGGTTAGATCCAACCCTCACCATCTCCTAGCAGAATACATGTCCCTTAAGAGGAATGTAGGAGAAAGTGTTCACGATTACACCACTAGATTCAATAGCATCTACAATGCCCTCCCTCCACACATGAAACCTCCACAAGGCATGGCCCTGGCTAAGTATCCTAATGGATTTGATGCTGACCTAGCCTATGAGCTTAGAGACAAAGAATACACCACCTTGGAAGACATGCAGAAAGGAGCAATAACCATAGAAGCAAACTTAATGGAAAAAAGGGCAAGATTAAAAGCTGAAAAAAGGGTAACATATAGGGATGACAACGTAGCTTCCACGTCTGATCACAAATATGACAGACTATCCAAAAACGTGGAAGAGATACAACAAATGATAAAGAGGATGGTTGTCCAAAACAATAACCAAAACAGAAACCAAAACCAGAACATTAGAAGAAATAATGCTGCCCCCAACAGACAAAGAGAGTCAGATCCACAAATTATTCCCCCATTTCAAGAAAAATTTTTAGATGAGGACGAGGGAATCATTGAAGAGTCTGAAGGGGATACAATAAACATGTTTGAGGCAGAGGACTCGGTCCTTAACTGTGATTCAGAGGAAGATCAACCCTCACCTACATATTGGGAGGAGGATTGGTTAGAAACCGAGGATTACCGGTTAGGTTTTGAAAATGCCATGTTATAGGTCAGGGAACAATATGAACTTAGGAGTAAGAAAATCCAAGATAATTCCAAAGCCAAGACTCCTGAGGTAACCATCAAGAAGAAACCTGACAAAACTTCCAAAGCAACCTCTACAAATGGCAAGACAGAAGCTGAAAGTTCTGGTAAACACAAGGAAAAGGACAACCAAGACACCAAAAAACAAAACCAACCAACCAGCAGTACTAGCACTTCAATTAGCACTCCTGATACAACTGTTCCCAACCTTGTACATAGTGAGAAATCACAAACCGATTCGGCTACTAAAGCAGTGGCAAATAAAACAGAATTGAGCGTTACAAAGGTCCAGTCCACTTTCAATCTAGAGAGTGAGATTGCAAAAATCAAAATCTCTGTATCATTATCTGAGCTGGCCACTCAGGATGTATATAAAGGCCAAATTTTGAAAGCATTAAATCTGGGAGAAATGAATGATTCTGTAAATTTGAATGATGATCAACCAGCCCTACTCTTTGGTACCAAAATTGAAGGAAAGTTTTAGGAAGGGGTATTTCCACCTTTTTATATCAGTCTTAAAATTCATGACAAGATACTCCACAACGCCATGCATGATTCTGGAGCATCACATAATTTAATGCCTAAGGTAGTGATGGAAAGGCTAGGCCTAGAGATAACTCGACCTTACAAAGACTTATACTCATTTGACTCCAGCAGAGTAAAATGCCTAGGCCTCATCAAAGACTTATGTGTGAGTTTAACCTAGATTCCTGCTAAATGTATGGTCATGGATGTTGTGGTGGCAGATGTGCCACCTAAGTATGGCATGCTATTGTCAAGATCATGGGGAGCCAAACTGCAAGGAACAATGCAGATGAATGGCTCATATGCCACTATCCCTATATTTGGCCAACTTAGAAGACTGTATAGAGAGTCTCAGATGAAATTCTTAGTCAGTAGCCCCGAGAAACCTGAAAACTCACCACTATACTTTGTACATACAGATCTGGACTCTTTCATTCTCTACAATGACCAACCCTTAGAAGAGCCAAGATAAAAAAATGGAGATACAAACATACAACCCATGGATTTCAACATAATGGCTACTCTGGAAGAATACGAAGAAGAATACCATGGGAAAACTGATGAAAATATAACTCTGAATGAAACAGAAACAGGACAAAAATAGCAAGCTAGCCACCTCCCTGATCTCCATGCCCAAAATGACCCCCTTTCTAGCACAAACCTCACGACTCCACATAATGGCGAATCCAGCTATAGGGGAGGGGATGAAGACGAAGTAAACAATGAACCCCTATGGGAAATGAAATTTGATGGGTCCTGTACTAGGAACAACACTGGAGCAGGAGTGTGGCTACATAACGCAGGAGATGATCATGCAGAGAGCCATGCTATGAACCTGCGTTTTAAATGCACGAATAAAATCGCAGAATATGAGGCTCTGATCTTGGGCTTAAATCTGTTGAAAAAATTAGGAGCCCGTAGGATAGCTGTGAGAGGAGACTCAGAGTTAGTGATCAAACAGGTGAATGGTGAGTATTCAGCAAAACATCACAGACTAAGAGCATACAGGAATGACACTCTAGATCTGTTGAAAAAATTCGTTGAATATAAATTAGTGTTCATTCCTAGGGGTCAAAACGCAGTTGCAAATGGATTAGCTTGCCTAGCTAGCTCATATCCTAAGGCCCCTAATGACCAACAGATCATCATCCAGACCAAATTCAGACCTGCAGTGCCAGACAATGAAAAATACTGGCAGGTTTTCGAAGGAGACAAACAGATTGAGGATTTCCTGATAGGCATAAATGAGTTTGAATTTTCTGATTCAGACTCCAAATCTAATAGCTTCTGCCTAGATGAAGATCCCTCAGATGAGGAAGAAACACCCTGTAATGTAGAAATGCACTGTAACATAGCAATAAATCTTTTTTCTGAAAAACTGGAAATTTTAACGAAAATAGTGAAAACGCAGAAAATGAAGAGGTCGAAGTGCTGCAGGCCAAAGACAAGAATATACCCAGAGGCTTGGCACCCTTAGAGGACCTCTTTGATTTCGATGACGTAGCAAAAAAGCCCACAATTGAACATGCAGAATCAGATATAGAAGAATGCAACATAGGCACTAAAGACAGACCCAAAATGATAAAACTGGCTAATTCTATACCTGCAAGCATGAAGAAAAAATACATTGACGTGTTTAAGGAATTCATTGATGTGTTTGCATGGAGCTATGAAGACTTAAAGGCCTATGACACCAACATCATACAACATAAGATACCACTAAAAGAAAATCAGAAGCCTTTCAGACAAAAACTTCGAAGAATCAATCCAAAACAATTGCCTGCAGTAGAGAAAGAGATCAGGAAGATGTATGATGCAGGCATAATATTCCCTGTAAGGTTTTCTGATTGGGTGTCAAACTTAGTGGCTGTAAGGAAGAAAACAGGAGAGATCAGACTATGCATAGACTTTAGAAACCTCAATAGAGCCTCCCTGAAAGACAACTACCCCTTGCCTAGAATGGAACATATCCTACAGAAGGTAGTAGGCTCTAAAAGGATCTCCCTGCTTGATGGATTTTCAGGATATAATCAAGTTCTCGTACTCCCAGAAGATCAACTCAAAATAGCCTTTACCACTCCATGGGGCACCTTCATGTATGTGAAAATGCCCTTTGGATTGATGAATGCTGGAGCTACCTTCCAGAGAGCAATGGATATTGATTTCTAAGATGATATTGGACACTTTATAGTTATCTACTTGGATGACTTGACTGTCTTTTCTAAAAATGAATAAGAACACTTGAAACATCTGAGGAAAGTCTTTGAAAAATGTAGAAGGTACGACCTGTCCTTAAATCCTAAGAAAATTGTTTTTGGGCTGCAAGAAGGTAAAATTCTTGGCCACATTATATCTGAGAAAGGGATCAGGATAGACCCACACAGAGTTGAGGGAATACTTCAAATTACACATCCAAGGAACATCAAGGAGTTGCAGTCCTTTATAGGGAAGATCAATTTCCTTAGAAGATTTATCCCCAATCTTGCTGAACATCTTAGGAAAATGATTGAAATGCTAAAGAAAGATGCAGGAATTAAGTGGACTATTGAAGCCAAGAAATATTTTGAGTCAGTAAAGCTTTCACTCACTCAGGCCCCCGTACTTATCAGCCCTGACTTCTCAAAAGATTTTTTGATCTTTTCTTTTGCTTCCCAACACACAATAGCTGCAGTTTTGCTGCAGAAAAATTCACAAGGTAATGAACATCTTGTATCTTTCTTCAGTAAAGCCTTAAGAGATGCACCCTTAAAGTACAAAATCATGGAAAAGCAGGAATATGCCCTGATTAAGGCCTTAAAAGACTTTAGGGTGTACATTCTGCATTCTCACACCATCGCTTTCGTGCCAAATATAGTGGTCAAAGATATCTTGTCCCAAGACCCAGACGGGAAAAGGGGAAAATAGATTGCTACAATTTTAGAATATGACATTGAAATAAAACCCACCAAAATAATCAAAGGTCAAGGCCTGACCCAATTAATGGCTGAATCAAACTTGCAGGCCCTTGACATTAATATGATGAATGCCTTAGATGAGCAAGAAGGATTGCCCCATCCAACTGTTGAGGAGTAGTTTCAGAACTCTCCTTGGTATACTGATATCCTTTATGTGCTCACTAACCTCAATGCTCCTCCAGAACTGTCCAAAACAAAGGCCAAATTCATAAAACTCAAAGCTAGAAATTACTGCATCATGAATGGGAGTCTATATTGGAAAAATCCAAATGGCCTATTGCTGAAGTGTTTGTCTGAAACTGAAGCCGAAAGAATCAAACAATAATTCCATACTGGAAAGTGTGGAGGCCACCTGAGTTGGAAAGCCACTGCAAATAAGATACTCAGGGCTGGTTACTATTGGCCTACACTCTTTAGTGATGTCCATGAAATGATTCTTGCCTACCACAAATGCCAAATCTTTGAGGGCAAAAGAAAGCTCCTTCCCCTCCCTCTGCAACCGATCACCATAGAAGGTCCCTTCATGCAATGGGGCCTAGACTTTATAGGAGAGATTCATCCTGCCTCCTCTGGACAACATAAATGGATCGTGACTACCACAGATTACTTCACTAAATGGATAGAAGCTATACCCACTATGAATGCCACTGACTCTGTCATCATTAGGTTCCTAGAAGACTTCATCCTATCCCGTTTTGGTTGTCCAAGGAAAATAATAACTAACAATGCCACTGCTTTCGGATCCAAAAGAATGATTGATTTCTATCACAGGTACGGAATAGCACTTGGACATTCAACTTCCTATTACCCCCAGGGTAATGGCCTAGCTGAATCATCAAATAAAATCCTGGTTACAATCATTAAGAAGCTGTTGGAAGAGAACAAAATATCATGGCATAAAAAGTTGATACATGCCTTGTGGGCAGACGGGCTCACCACCAAGAAATCCATTAGCATGGCACCTTTCCAGCTGGTTTATGGGATGGAAGCAGTCTTTCCTACTAGTCTTGGAGTTCCAGTGATCAAACTTGTCCAGGAGATCCAATCAGAAGAAAACAGTATGGTAAGGAGAATCAATGAAACTATCCATCTGCAGCAAATAAGAGAGCAGGTTTATAGCAGAGCTGTCAGAGTACAGGAAGGCATAAAGAGACAGTTTGACAAAAGAACCAAAGCTTCAAATTTCAAGGTTGGAGATAAGGTTTTGAGATGGGATTCGAGAAGAGAGGACAAAGGAAAACATGGTAATTTTGACAGTTTGTGGCAAGTTCCATATATCATACAAGCCACTGTGGGTCCTAATGCGTTTTTTCTGCAATAACTTGATGGCACAAAAGTGTTCGGGGGTCCTGTCAATGGCAGGATGCTCAAACATTATTTCTATTGATTTTTCATTTCCAGTTTCATCTCCATTGTACATACCATTGCAAGTTTTCATTTTCAGAAAAAGAGAAAATGTTCTAAAAAAAAAACGGAATGAAAAGGGAGGTTCAGACATGCTCAAAACATGAACCTTTGAAGTAAAAGAATGGCTCAAACCTGATCAAAATCCGAGCCAAAGGAAGCAGAATAGCTGGTCCTAATAAGCTCAAAATCTGGATCAGCAGTGAAAGAAGAACCAGCTCTAATATGCCCAAAACCAGAGTTGAAGCAAAGAAAAGATGTGACTCAAATATGCTCAAAACCTGAGTCACAAGAAAGAAAGAAGAATGTTTCAAAGTTGCAAAATTCCATGCCTTCACAGTTTTGTCTTCTACAAGTTTCTGTCCAACAAGTCAGACAGTCTAATCCTAGCTTGGCTATGTTTAAATTTCCTGTCTTAGAATGTAGGTGAAGAAACCTGTTGGACAGTTTAATCCCAACAGGTAGTAGATTAGGTAGAGAATTGTATGAGGCCAACAGTCTAACCTGGCCTCATGGAGCAATAAGGTTAAATTTAGAATAGGTTTGTTTTTGTTTTGCAAAATAAAATGTAAAGGGTCTGCTAGTTCAAATGCACCCAAGGGAAAATTGTAGAACTGTAGTTTGGGTAGGTAGATTGGTTGGGAAACATTTTTGCTGATGTTTCTATCATACTGTGGAAGCTAAAATTGAAGAATAAATATGGCTTATAACAGCAGGAAACTGGCCTTTTCCACAGATCATTTCTGGTTTCTTGACTCCTCCAAGGAGAAGCCATCCCCATGTGGAGCCACTGTTAGCCCCCCTATGAAATTCTTGACAAGCAAGATGGGGGCTAGATTGTTCTGGAGCCTCCAAGGAATGCATTTCCCCTGAAAATTCATCCTCCTTGGAGTCTCTTTGTGTTGTGCCTAACATATAGCCCCTCTGCTGATCCATTCCTCAAAAGGCCCACTATTGCCCCTTTATACCCCTGCAAATACCCCCATTTTACCCTCCCCTTTCCTTTGTCAAAACCCCTTTTCTTCCTTCTATCCCCACCATCACCCTCTTAAATTCTCCAAAATCCCCTTAAACTCCCCCATCACCCTTTATTTCCCTAATTCTCCACCTCGCCTCCCTATCATTCCTTCCCTTGGGCCAAAAAATGCTTTAAAATGTGCAAAAATCATATTTCGGGTCCTGGCCCCTTTCACCATTAGCCTCCACACCTTTTTCCATAAGACCTGGCGTCGTGACCGAAGTGTTTCCCCTGCGGGGGCTTTACTCCATCCGTAGAGTCAAACCATGGAGCCCTCGTAGTTGACTCCTCGGGATGTGGGAAAACCCAATCGAACAACTGTTATTCACTATGGGGGGTCACTCCAAAATCTCATGCCGTACACCTTGGCCCCCCCGCAGTCGATCTCCACCGTCCGTTAAAGACCAGATCCAATGACGCGGAGTGTGCCCGAAGCGGTGTTCCCCCCTTTTCCGCTTTCACTGTTCATAAACAGCTGTGGTTTTTTCTGCACCACCGTTGGGCACTGAGTGGTTTTCCCTGGATACCCAGCGATTCCACTCATCTCCTGCCGCATGTCCGAGTGTACTATTTCAAAAACCGCCCATTTCGTGCATTAACTTCCAGTACGAGACGCCCAACAGAATTTTTCAGAACCATCGGATCTGGAGGGGCTCATCCAATGCTTGTCATTTAGCGAAGTTGCACCCCCGATAACTTGTCTCCTCCGTACTTCTGACCCGTCGTCACCTCTCCCCGCTGCACTGACAGTCGTTGATTTCTTTCGCGATCGACGGCCCGTGTCCGTCCTCCTTCATTGAATATTCCACCCTCACATGGTCCCTCCACGTCAGCTCCACGTGTTCCATTCGTACCTTCTCCCATTCCATCGCATATATTTTATTATTTTCGTGTTTTTAATGTTTTCTCATTCGTTTTCATTCTTTGTTCTGTCAATTACCTACCAGAGAAAAATTTCACTGTTTCCTCCATAATTTCTTCCGCCTTGTCACCAAATGCGTTTGTTACCCCCATCCACCTCATCTGTCGGTCACGTCCATGGATTTCTTCACAGTTTTCGTGTTCTTGCAGGGATATAAAGAAAGAATGGCCGCCATGATCGCCTAGTTTCCCATGCAACGACCGAGAGATGCAAGAAAGCTCTGTACCGTGGTACATTTAATGAAAAAGGCCCGGGAAGGTGAAGATAGGTCGTTTGTTCAAAGAACAGGGTTCAGGATCTGTGAAAACCTTCCAGAACCATTAAAGGCCCGAGCTACCCTGTCAGAAGCAAGATGAAAAGGTAGAATCATTCAGTACAAGCAGAAATATTAAGGCAAGTTAATGAAGATCTCGAGCCCTAGTCAATGTTTTCAGAGACAAAGCAGCAGATTACAGACCCCGAGGAATCGATCAAAGGATCCTGAGCACAGACAAAAGGTAATATCATGGTTTTTCATCAGCAGAATGTTTTTTATTCATCAAGTACATGGCGCCCAAACAAATTTTATTGTGCGCCATGTCCCTGAAGAGTTTTCCACCAGACTACAGCTCAAAAACAGTCAGACATTTATGAGATAGACCTTTCAGTAGTTTATTTTATTTTTTGTTTACGACACCAGGAGTACTTCGACCAAAAATTTCAAGATCATATCCAAAGTAGATCATTCTTTCACAAGGAAGGTGACAGAGCTTAAATACATAGCAGGTCAAGCAGAATGGGTTTCGGCCCTGCATTCATTGTTATGTTTAATGATACATTTAATTTTCACCTACTCCTTTAGTCGATCTTAGGTTCACCCTTTGCTATAAAGCACAGAAGGAAACATTGTAATGGTTGTTGATGAGAAATTAGTGGAACGCAAGTATTTTCCTCTTGAGACAAGTTCTCTGTGTAACATTATAAGATAGGCTGAGATTAGATGTATTCAGACTGAATGTTCAAGCTATGGGCTATGATGTACCTGATTGGTGTTGTCTTTAATATGACAAGCATGTTTCTTTGGATCCTGATCTAAAGCAGCTGGTGATGTTTTCCTTTCTCTGTATTTGTGATTGACTTGCTTTCATTTCATCATGTTTCTTCAGGCTCACATCAGAAGTTTGGCATAAGATTTAACCTTGATAGGTACCTTATGCTGTTGCTCTCCCAACCTTCTATGTTTTCTGCTTATATGTGTATCTGAATGTTGGTTTCAATTGGTTTAACCAGTGTAGTGGATGTTATTGCCTGCTCTCTGATGTATGAATTAATAAAGTCTATGTTCAGATTTTCTTGTTAGGATTTAGTTGGATGTGTTGGGAACACTAGGAGGTTTAGAACCCTGTCCCTACCTCTTTAGGACCTTGCCACCTTATTAAATCTTTCCAAGATCCCTTGTTTTGCCTCTAATTTTGTCCAAGTAGGCCTGGAGTTAAATGACCTCTAGCCTGATCTATAGAAAGAGTTGGTTGGTCCTCCTCCTTTCATTTTCAACCCTTAATGTCCCATTCCAAATATCTCCTTCAAGATCCAAATGCTCTAGATGACTAGCCCAACTGAAAGCTTGCACATTGAACACAAATAAATCCTTTCTTGACTCCATAGCCCAATGGCTTTGATGTTCTTTGAGTTATCTGTCTCTGCCTAAGCTTCCTCTTTGCTCATCCTTGTCTCATATTGGTCCTTCTTTTCCTGATTCCCTCCAACCAAACACAAACAATCAAACAAACAACCCTGAGCCTATAACTAGCCTAAAATCATAACACCCGAGCTTCAAAGACATAAACCTTTGACTACCATAGAGAGATCCCTCTCTGGCCTTAGGAGGGCTAGATCCTAAGGTCTGAAAGTGGTTCTATGTTGTCTCATCTTTTGGTCTCTGTCAACCTGGCCAAAACATGGGAACCCCAACACTGCCAAAACATATGTTTTCGAAGGAGAATGTAATGTCTGAGTTGCTGAACAACATGGAAAACTACCAAATTTATTTTCTCTATCGGAGAATGTAATATCCCAAACGGGAGAATGCAGTAATACTGAAACACAATATAAGAACTACAACTACGTAAACAATAAATCTAAAGACAACATCAAAATATACAGAGAAGCTGAGCCATTTTATTATATGGAGATGATTCAGTTACGCAAAGTACAAAAGATGAGTAGATCTAGCCCAAGAGATGGCCTAGAATCACCCTGTAATGATGCTACAAATAGCACTGCGTAACTGGTGAGATTATAGGAAGCAATACTGTGTTGTCCCTTCTGCTGCTGATATACATGAAAATTATTCAAAAGGAAATGCAGATCTAGGTAGCTCAGGAGCTCTAATGAGGCCAAGATTCAAGATCTGGCCAATGTGATGGGAACCCAAGATAACCCAGAAAGGATTTTCCAGATCTACAACTTTGGAAAATCACCCTCCTAGGGTTTGATCCTTTGACTGCTAGGGTTTACAGATATAAAGCTAGATCTGATCCAAATATGGCTGCAATGTAATATTCCCAATTATCCCAAGCTAATGGGAATATTCTATTTTGCCGTGTTTTGTCTTGCATTTCATGTTGATGAATAAAATGTAAAGGAGGACATGTAAAACTCCTGAAAATAAAAAAATAAATCAATGTCCAATGTGAACATGGCTAAATATGGGCCATTTTATAAAACACAATTGAGTGTGGAAGAGGTTGATCACTTGACCAAGTCAACCATGACCATATCTACAGCACAATCTAGATGCATTGAACCTCCTTGAGGCACAACACAGTTCTAGATGAGGTTCTACATGTGAAAGGGGCTAAACTAATGAAGTGGTTTAGTTTTTGACAAGACTCCAATCTTATAAAAGGAAGAGGAGGGCAACATGAAGGGGTCGTTGAAGATATTATTTTCTGAAGGTATTGTCTGCTAAGACATCCCTCATTAGGGGTTTTCCTGTTTAGGAATCCCACCTCCTTCCTTGAGCAGCTCTTGGAGGAGCCTTGTTTGTCTTGTCCACTATCATGCTTGGGCCAAGCTTCACCTTACATCTACAACACTGATCCTGTTAAGGGTTGGGTTGTCCTTGTGAGTTTTAGCAAGTGGAAATACTAGATCTACTCAGATCTAGATTATACTAGTGCCTCTTCTCAGTGAGTGTGTCTTTTAACCTCCTAGAAGAGTGCATTAGCCGTTGAGCTTCAGATTCAGACTCTGGCATCAGGCCAAATTATTCTCAGAGCCTACAACACAGTTTCTATCCATGAACTATGTTATTTGCAAGCTTGCAGTTGCAGGTTGTTTGTCTGCATTTTGGAGGAGAGATCTCTGGTGTTGGGATTATTCCTCTCACTGTGGTGATCCATGGATTGGCATCCCAACCCATGTTTGTTTCATATCTGATCTGCTATTCTATTATATGATTCAGGAATTTATGAATATTTTTGCAGATCTGCAACTCTAGGTCTCAGATCTACTCTTTGTGCTTCATTTTTTGCACAAAACCCTAAGGGGAATGTATAAATGAGCTCTTCTTGTACACAGATCTAAATTAGATCTATATTTTTATGTATAGATCTGCTCTAGATCTGAGTGTTAATAAAATACTACTTCAGCCCATTAAAATAACGCTGTCTGGTTTATGCATAGTTTTCTTATGGTTGTGGCACCTCATTTCTAAGGATTTTGCCTGTATAGTCTTATACTTTCTCTTGTACAATGTATGGGTTGTAATGTACATCTGATTTATTGTTATAACTTTGATCTTTGAACCTCAATAATAGCCTACTACTTTACTTCAGGTGATCTGTGTTATTTTCTTAGAAGAATTGTTTATTGTTGCTGCAGTCCATTTAAGGCATTTTTCAAGCAAACTAGGTGTGGGAGATCTGTTTAATCCACCTATAAGGATTTTTTATTAATACCCTCTTGGATTTCGGTCTTATACACTTAGATCTAAGGGATCCAAGTGTTTGTTTCAAATCTTGTAGCAGCCATTCCTGGAAAACACATTTTCCAATCATGCCTTGCTAACAGTTCCCATTTTGGGATATTACATGCAATATGTTCTACAAACAAATCTAAGCTTTGAGGGTTGATCCCTCCTTCAAATATAAAAGCTAGGAGTTTGAGATATTTTCTCCTCTTCTTCCTCCTTCAAATTGAAGAAATTGAATATGCAGCTGCTACAGAAACTGTGTTGTACAAGAGGGAAAGGCTCTATGCTTGCTAAAATATGCTGCAATAACCTCCAGGCTAATGGAAATGGTGATAGCAAGCTGAGGGGATGATCCCTCATGGGATTACTACCTGAAATACTAGAAGCTTCCTTCCTCCTTTGGATCTGCAATGATGGACTACACAATCCTTGATGGGACTGCAACTGATAGGAGGTCAATAATTTTTGGCCTGATGCTAGATCTGAAATGAAGCCCTGAGAATGTTGATCTTCAAGCCCAAGCTGATAGGAATAATGATACACCAGTTCTCCAGCTGAAATACCGAAGACAACCTCCACCTCCAAACTGATCTTTATAAATTGAATAATTCCTGAAAGTAGATGTTTTACAGATGATGGAAAAGATAAGTGGCACCAATGCCTGATGTAGAATGAAGTACAACCCTCTTCCTTAGAGATAACTCAAGGAAAAGAGGAAGTATTCTTGACCAGGAACACCCTTTGCTAAACAACACTTTCAATCTTAGTTAAACAACCAAAGAAAGCATGGAATGTCACATGACAATTCCAAATCTAAACAAACCTCAAAATCTATATTCAATAGCCTACCTTTATTGTTTCCTTCATCTCCTTGATATATTTTATGAGCCTTCCCATGCCTTGGCCTACCTCTAAACTGTGATGTGCATGTGGACATAATCCCCCATGTTTGACTATGCTATCTCTCCAAGTCATCCATCATGTCTACATACAATGTACACCCTGTTGGGACTCATAAATGTCGTATTTTCATCCACCTTTCCCTTCACTATTCCTCACATTTCATCATCCCATTAACCTTTCATCATATCATTTTCATAAATACATTTGGGTTTCACCTTCTTATTTTCCACTTTATTCATTTTTGTATTATAAGTGAATTTATGATTAAATATTAGAAAATATACATGTTTATATATATATCTCAAGAATGTGTGAGCTTTGTAATGTGTAGGAGATATGTGAAGGATTAATTCCAAGAGACTTCTCAAATATCTCCTCCACCATTTTAAGGAGATAATTATTCAAGCGTATTCCTAAGGAGAAGATCATGGAGGATTTGGTTGGCATATCTTATCCAATATATGTGAGAGATGTGTGGAGGATTTGAAGGAATCATATCTTGTAATAATGGGAAAGTAGTTGAGAGTGGTTGAGAGAATAGTGAATTTGTCATTATGAGATGGTTATCTTCTTCATGTATATAAGAGAGTGCTCTCTCTTCATTTTCATAAGTTTTTGGAGTTTTGGGAGATAGTCTTGTAATTAGGAGAAGGGGATTCTTAGCTTTGATTCATATTATTTTATTGTTACACTTTCATGAATTGTCATTTAATTCTTGTAATGTAATTTAAGATAAATTTATTGTTGTGAGCTCACATATGTTATTTTTCATTCAACTCTTCACATGTTGTATTTCCTTTCCCTTATGCAATTTCCTGCTTTCCTAGTTAGTGTTTCAATGCCTTCCTAGATTAATTTGATTTCAGTAATTTAGATTAGATTAGTTCCACTTCGGTCCTGCATATATAGTGCAACTACCTCGTAAGCCTACGAACCTCGGATTGAAAAATTAAATAGTTGGGCAAGTAATACAACAGAATTAAACGAAAATATTTTCACCCAACATTTTGGCGTCGTTGCCGGGGAGGCACGATGGATTGAAGTTTAGTTGATTTTTCATGCAATTGTGTTTAGACATGTTCCTAACTTCGAGGTGTCAAGGCAGTAAGATGTGGGGAATAGCCTATGCATCATGTTCGAGATACTATAATAGGCTCGGCCTCATATGGGTCAGGGCATGTAGGGTGTGTTTACATTTATGCAAAGTGTGAATTTCAATTCCTGCAAGTGTGATTTTCAAATTCTACAAGTGTGAATTTCAATTTCTGCAAGTGTGTTTGATTTCCACAACTGTGAAGAGTGCTTTTTTTAGATTTTGATTAACTTGTAAATTCATTCATCATTTTTTTTTATTTCATGGTTCATGGTTATAATTGAAGAATTTGATTACTAAATTAATGAGGATTCCTTGTAAAAGGATTAAAAACTCAGACAATTATTAGCACTCTATTTTTATAATGTTAGATCAGATTTAATTAAAGGAGTGTTGAGTGCTTTTACTTACGCAATTAGTTTATTTTCATTTAAGTTTTTTAGATTTAAATTTTGGGTGCAGTAAGAATCCCTTTTTCATCATGGTTTTACAATGAGTGTCAGCTTGGAACTACTCACTCAGATCCTAGCAAAAGTCGGGATCTCCTCTTCCCTGGAAGAGGAGATCTTGACAAGAATTAAAGGTTCAACTACTCCCCAAGAAACAAACAAAGATTCAACATCTAAAGAATCCTGCATATCTGATGGTGAAAAACCATTCGAACAGGAGATCAGGAAAGGAGAAGAGGAGTTACAACATGATCTAAGTGAGAGAAATTGTGCCTATCGAAGCCTTATCGAACAATGGTTCCAGGTAAGTACTCGATTAGATTCGTATTTTTATTTGTATTTGCAGTTACAGCAACTAGAATCATTCACTCTCGAATATTTTCATTTTTCATTTGAAAAATTTCTATTGAATATATTGTTGTTACTGCTACGTGAGTGGATTCATTGGAAGTTTAATTACACGTAACTAATTTTTAAATTCTAATTAGTATAGAGTAAGTAGGCTTTCATTTTTAGTTTTGCTTTTACCTAGAATAAGTATGCTCTCCTCCATGCTTAGTGTTGGGAAAAATACTGAGAGGGGGGGGTGAATCAGTATTTACTGCATAATCAAAACTTTTTACTTTTTCATTCCTTAAAACCCATACGCTACTTTGCTGAAGCCAAGTAGCGTATACACGCGGATATCCTTCATAAAACTCGCGTATACACAGAGATCTAATTATGCCATTAGTTCTTCACTTATATCATTCCATCATTCATCCATTAGATGTTCTATAAACAGTAAACATGTGCAGTAAGAACAGAATAAACCATCACACAAAGCATCACACATGAACACCAGGATTTTTAGGTGGAAACCCAAGTCGGGAGAAAACCACCGCTGCAGTTGCTCAGCCTTCAATATTTTATTATAGAAAAAACATATTACAACATATGTGCTGGCGCAGACTTGACCAGCACGCAGGCACCCACCTGCGCTCGTTTACCAGCCTCTCCTGGAAGGGAGCTCCAACCCCCTGACTCGTTTACCAGCCTCTCCTGGAAGGGAGCTACGACCCCCCGATTTCGTTTACCAGCCTCACCTGGAAGGGAGCTACAACCCCCTGACTGAAGGCTACAACCCTCAGCACCACCTTGGACCACGTTTCATCAATTTTCACACTGGATCCAACAACTTTAATAGAACACCACTTGCAGGCCACATTTCATCATATTTTCATACTGGACCCTTTCCATACTTTTAAGCACAAACATACGTCACCAACAGATACATATCAACACATATCAGATAGCAGAAACTCAGCAGAACAGATCAGATATTTCATACCCCTTGCTTCAGCAAACCCTAGTTTGCATACACGCTTTCCCTTTACTGATGTCGCGTATATACACGCTTCCGTCCACACAAACCAGCATATACCTCAGTGTATATTTCATTGCGCATACGCGCTTTCTCTTCGCTGAAGCCGCGTATATACGCGCTTCCTCCGCGGCGAAGTAGCGTATAGTTTTTCAATCATTACAAAGCAGCATAATTCATCAGAACAGATATTCAGTTCAGATCTACCCTTTTGCTTCAGACAGATGTTCGCCTAGATGGTCGCCTCATCACAGATCTAAGCCTTCCATAATCAGATCTAGCAAATACAGGAGCAATTCAGATCTAGATCCCCTTCTTCATCATTGGTGCATCATACATTCAGATTTTATCATTCAAGTGTAACCCTTTCCATTCAGATATACTTCAGAGAGAAGTATTCATTCAAGCTCAGACATCTTGCACCCACACTCATGTTTTGCACAATGAATTTCTTCTCCTTATATATGTTTATCCTTTTTCAATACCATGAGCCCCTTTTTCAATACCATGGGCCAAAACATTACCACGAGCCCAAAACTACCTGGACGGGGTCAATTAGGCGGATCATTACCCAATACAATGGGTCAATACCATGGTGGTTACCCTTGGTTTTGCACTTTTTGAGCGCTTTTTCCCATACGCGACTTGGCACGTTATTTTCCGCGTGCATACGCGACTTCCCCTAGGCCAATCCGTGTATACAAAGAGACATACTCTTTTCATCATATTTTGAGCACATTCTGAATTCCTTTCTTCATTGCCTTCTGTACACACTGTAGAAACATCATATTTTCTTCATCAGGAACATATTCTCTCAAGTACAACTTCATCAAGTAAGTTGTCATCATCTCCATCAAGTGGGTTGCTTTTCAAGGACAACACTCAGCATCATATTGTCAACAAACATCAGATTTACATTATTTACCAAGTCCATCAAGTCAAGAATAAATTCATCAGGTGGATTTCCATCAAGGACAACACATGTCAACAGTCACATGTCTTCATCTTCATTTAGTGGGTTGCCATCAAGGACAACACTCTGCATCATATTTCCAACAATCTCCCCCTTTGGACTTGATGGCAACCATGATGGTGTTTGGTTACCACAACAGATAGGTACCATGTCACTCTCCCAAATATGTCACTTTCCCAAATATTTGACATCATTATCTTCTCTTCATTCAAACACCATGTCACTCTCCCCCTTTGACATCAAGGGCAAAGGGCGGATCAAAAACCAACACTCTCCTCCTCATGTGGAAGAAACATTCTGCAAATCTGATATGTGCTGAAGTGGCCAAGCTCCCCCTGAGTTCAGGCTGAATCTTCAAACATATTTGTCAATGAAGTACATGACTCTATGAACTTCCTATCACCAAAGACTCATACTTACATCAAATATCCAACCAAGTGGATTTACATATAAGACTCAAGTACCCAACCAAGTGGGTTTACAAAATTTGACTCAGCTACCCAACCAAGTGGGTTTACAAAAATGACAAGTCCTTACATGACTGAATATTACAATTTTTACCAAAATATAAATATGACCATTTATGACCAACACCAGAAAGTCCTCAAGAAAGAGAACATATTTCAGAACCATAATAATGCCAACACTGCATTATACTCAGCAAAGCTAATGCTCCCCCTGAATCTGTGCAACCAAGCAATCTTTCCAAATGAATAAGGATCCCCCTTAGTTTGTGCATCCTGAAAACTTCCACCAACAAATCATCAAGGCATCTTCATCAAAACATTAGAAA
The DNA here is from genome assembly GCA_034641835.2 of Pinus albicaulis. Lineage (NCBI taxonomy): Eukaryota > Viridiplantae > Streptophyta > Pinopsida > Pinales > Pinaceae > Pinus > Pinus albicaulis. The sequence continues at coordinate 525,726,531 of CM076573.1, read as the reverse complement.
CATAATTATGAGAACTAAAACACCACCAGAGATGTCAAACAGTATCAAAGATACCAAACAGCATTGCAGCTGTGCTGAGGAAAGCTGAATCCATCAAAAATTTGTCAGCAATCATCCATACGCGGTTTTCTGTGCAGGAACTCGCGTACATACGCGACTGTGTTTTAGGAAACCCGCGTATCCCAAGCCATCTTCTAAAATTTATGCAGATCTGATTCTCTATGAGGAAAAGAAAATGTTCAGCTTCTTTCTGAGATATTTGACTGCTTCCCTGGACTACAGATATAACAGAATAGTGTAGTTGTGTCTTCAAGCATAAGCTCATTAGTAACCAAGCCTTCAGATCCTTTGCAGCATCAATACATTCTTTCCAAAAAGAGATTATCATACCCGGAAACTGAGCATCTTCGGATATGTGTCAAACAATCATCCATGTGGTCCAAAATCACCATGATCTTCGAGATGTAACATGAAGTAACATATGTAGGCAAAAGATCTCAACCATAGTAACCAAACTCTATATGATCCGAAACAAACAATATCCAACTCATCCACACAAAGATACTTATTAGCAACCGGGAGCTCAAAATCTCATCATAATAATCAATGTACCAAATCATCATCATTTGAGCATGAGTATCACCAAGACCAAAGAATAAGCGATCATATTTCCAATAGATACAACCATTAAATTCAACACTCACTCACTAAACCGAGTGCTTCTTCCTTAACTTGTGCAATCGAGACACCTTCAACGACAAGTCATCAACAACAATCTCTCGCATGATCTGTCCTCATCTACGAACTATAAGACTTTCATCTCAACAATGAATGCTCTTCATCATAAAGCAACCAGACTTCATCCATAATCTTCAACACAAGAACCCATGCATCATTTCATTATCATGAGTATAACTAGAATGATGCTAACAGATGCAATCTTCAGATCGGATGAAACGATGCTCCCCCCGGACCTACGCGGATCTTCGACATCGGGATAAATTTTCTTATCATCGATGCATACGCGATCGCGTCTCTCGGAACTCGCGTGTATACGCGACTTTAGTTAATGGAACCTCGTATGGAAAGTGAAAGCGCATAGAAATTTTCATCTTCCTTCATTTCTTCCCCGAGCTTGTACCTCCTGTGCTGTCCTTTCCACATCGGATCGCGTTGTCGAAGTAAAAATAACCCGAGAATAATCAAATCAACTCATGAGAGTCATCATGCATTGCTCCCCTTGTGACGATACATTACTAAATCTCATAATGTATCCCACATCATTCTACACGATCAATCGGAAGTAAGCTTCCGAAAGTGGATGACTGCTAAGTGGGTCTCAATTCCCTACGTTTACGATTGGTCCTCCTTCTTTTTCCAAATTTGCTTGAGCTTTCCAACGAGTGTGCTGAAAATTGTCCACTTTCCCGGATCCGTTCATCCCCTGCATTCTTTTTTCTACATGTCCATACTTATTACAAGCATAACATCTCATGTGACCGGAGAAATAAACATAAGAATCATAATGAGTATTTCTATCCTTCCTCCTTTTACAATGCATTTGCTTTATGTCCATACTTGTTACATGAAAAACAATATCCCCTTTGAAGAAGCTAGAGTACCTTTCGAGTAGAATTTGTTTGTTTGTGAGTTTGAAATGATGCTGCTCCCGCAATTTGCTGCAACATGCCCATAATTATGACATTTAAAACATTCAACGTTCTTGAATGAATTCTTTTGAGGATTCATGATTGTTGGTTGATCTTTTGTTTCTTTCAACACATCAGGGTTTTGCATTGAGATCTTCGAATTTTTGGCACTTCCTTGTGAGCTAGATTCCCCTTTAAGGTTTCATGGAAACCAAGACCATGTTTGATAGCGAGGGAGACCTTTGATTACTCGAATATTGTCTAGGATATTAGTACTATCATGAAACCTCAACAGTTTTTACCTTTTCTTCCAATTTACCTTTGAGAATGTTTACCTCAACCTCCAAGGCTTGACATTGCTTTGTCATGCTTTCTTCTTTTCTTCTTCCATCTTCAACTCTGATCCTTGAATTTAGGATCTCTTCTTTTCACCAATTTTCGTTTTCTTCACATGTTTGTTCCGACTCTTTATTCTTCTTATTTTATTTTTTCCGAGATCTTCTTTGAGAGAGATAATTTACGCTTCAAGGCCTTCCTTTTTCAAAGGATTGTAGAGGTTCCTCATTCTCCTTACTTGATGCTTGCTAGCTGCGCTTTGCGTGAAAGATGATAAAGCGACTTCAAGTCCTTCGTTCTTCTTGCTTGATTTTTCAAGATCTGCTTCTAGGTCTTTAATTCGATTGGATGCATAAGTATGAAACCTTTGATACTTGTCCACTGTTCATTCGACCATTTCTATTTGATCTTTCATTTGTGAGATCATCTCTTTATAGATAGTTTCTTTCTTATTGTATGAACTTTGTAGTTCTTCTTCTTTAATCTTGAGAGCTTCTTCTAGATCCACAACTTTACTTTCACTATCTTTACTATTGTTTGCACAAAGAAGAGTATTACAAGTGGCCTTCTCCTTTTTCTTCTTTGCCATGAGTGCTTGTAGATCTTCGTGAGAATCGTTTTCATCTTCTTCAATTTTTGCTATACATGATTTACGAGGTATCTCCTTTCCTCGAGTAACCTTCTTCTTTTGCTTCTTAGCCATGAGCACTTTCGAATCTTGGTCGAATCTTCTTCATCTTCCCTTTGGACACTTCATTATCATCTTCTTTTGCATAATAACTCTTTCTCTTCTCAAATTGTTTCCCTTTACCATACCTTTTCTCTATAAGGACATTTAGCAGCATAATGACCAACTTTTCCACACTCAAAACATTTGAAGGGAAACACCTTTGAATCTTCCGGTACCTAGTTGGAGCTTTCTCACGAAATTCGCTTCTTCTTCATCGGATATATAGGCTGGATTCTTTGACAACTTCCTTTTCCTTTCCTTTTTGTAGATGCCTTAAAAGCAACTTCTCTTACTTGAGAAGGGCCTCCTTGTCTCATTTCAAAAGCGATGCAGTACCATGTAATTGAACAATAGTAAGAGTTTGCAAATCTTGTCTTTCTTGATAGCGATAAACTTTAGAGTCAAATTTTGAAGTCAAAGATCTCAAGACCTTTTCCACAGCAGTAGTATCGACCATGGTTTCACCCAAATTTCTCATCCGATTTACAATATCATCTAGACGAAGAAAAAAAGGCGGCAACACTCTCATCACTATGCATCTTCAAATTTTCATATTCAATTCTAAGAGTTTGGAGTTTTGCACTTTTTACCTTTGTGTCTCCTTCATAGCTTAGAATGATTTTGTCCCATATGTCTTTTGCCGAATGTAGCTGCATCACTTTAGCAAATTCGATTCAGACATGCTTCCCAATAAGACATTCACTCGCTTTGGCATTGATTTCATATTTCTTTCTTTCGAAATTTTTGCATCGGTAGGGAATACTTGCTTTGGGGGTATTGATAACCTTCTTCCACGATTGCCCACATACGTACGCACCAAGACTTTGCGGATATGATTTCTGTACGATACCTTCCGAATATCGATTACTTCCATTGAATAGAGGTGGCTTTATAGACATTACTCCTTCTTGACTTCCCATTACGACGGATTCTCCTTTAAGCGATCGAAGCTTCTCCACAAGGACCTCGCTACGATGCAATTGTTGGGAAAAATGCGAGAGGGGGGAATCGGTATTTACTCTTGCATATTCAAAACTTTTTACTTTTTCATGCTCTAAAACCCATACGCTACTTTTCCGAATCCAACTAGCGTATACACGCGGATATCCTTCATAAAACTAGCGTATACACGGGAGATCTAATTATGCCATTAGTTCTTCACTTATATCATTCCATCATTCATCCATTAGATGTTCTATAAACGATGAAACATGTGTAGTAAGATGCAGAATAAACCATCACACAAAGCATGACACATGAACACCGGTATTTTTAGGTGGAAACCCAAGTCGGGAGAAAACCACCACCGCGGTTTGCTCGACCTTCAATATTTTATTATAGAGAAAACATATTACAACATATGTGCGTTTGGCGCAGACTTGATCGACACGCGAGCACCCACCTGCGCTCGTTTACCCAGACCTCTCCCGGAAGAGGGAGCTACGACCCCCACGACTCGTTTACGGCCTCTCTGCTGGAAGGGAGCTACGACCCCCCAATCTCGTTTACCGACCTCACCTGGAAGGGAGCTACGACCCCAGTCGAAGGCTACAACCCTCGGCACCACCACCTTGGACCACGTTTCATCAATTTTCACACTTTGGATCCAACAACTTTAATAGAACACCACTTACGTGCCACATTTCATCATATTTTCTCATTTTGGACCCTTTCCATACTTTTAAGCACAAACATACGTCACCAACAGATACATATCAACACGGATCGGATAGCGAAACTCGGCGGAACGGATCGAGATATTTCATACCCCTTGCTTCAGCAAACCCTAGTTTGCATACGCGCTTTCCCGCTTTAGCGATGTCGCGTATATACGCGCTACGTCCACACAAACCGGCCTTATACCTCGGTGTATATTTCATTGCGCATACGCGCTTTCTCTTCGATGAAGCCGCGTATATACGCGCTTCCTCCGCGGCGAAGTAGCGTATAGTTTTTCAATCATTACAGAAACCGAGCATACTTCATCGTAGAACGGATATTCGGGTTCGGATCTACCCTTTTGCTTCGGACAGAGATGTTCGCCTAGATGGTCGCCTCATACTCAGATCTAAGCCTTCCATAATCGGATCTAACAAATACAAGAGAAATTCGAGATCTAGATCCCCTTCTTCATCATTGGTGCATCATACATTCGGATTTATCATTCAAGTGTAACCCTTTCCATTCGGATATACTTCGAAGAGAAGTATTCATTCAAGCTCGGACCTCTTGCACTCACACTCATGATTTGCACAATGAAATTCTTCTCTCCTTATATATGTTTATCCTTTTTTCAATACCATGAGCCCCTTTTTCAATACCATGGGCCAAAACAATACCATGAGCCCAAAACTACCCGGACGGGGTCAATTAGGCGGATCATTACCCAATACCATGGGTCAATTTACCCTTGGTTTTTCACTTTTTGGAGCGCTTTAGCCCATACGCGACTTGGCACGTTATTTTTCTCGCGTGCATACGCGACTTCCCTAGGCCAATCCGCGTATACAAAGATACATACTCTTTTCATCATATTTTGAGCACATTACGAATTCTTTTCTTCATTGCCTTCTGTACTCTTTGTAGAAACATCATATTTTCTTCATCGGGAACATATTCTCTCAAGTACAACTTCATCAAGTAAGTTGTCATCATCTCCAACAAGTGGGTTGCTTTTTCGAAGGACAACACTTAGCATCATATTGTCAACAAACATCGGATTTACATTATTTACCAAGTCCATCAAGTCAAGAATAACTTCATCAGGTGGTTTGCCATCAAGGACAACACATGTCAACAGTCGCATGTCTTCATCTTCATTTAGTGGGTTGCCATCAAGGACAACACTCTGCATCATATTTCCAACACTTAGTGCGATCACGAGGATCAGAAAATAGGGATGATTTAGACTAATTTCAGGAATAAATAAATTCATGTTTTGCAATATGCCTAATCGATTTTTAATTTGAAAATCATTTTTTCTTCCATTTGCTAAAAAATTGTTTTTAATAATTTTTGAATTAAGGGTGAATAAAAACAAACTGAGTTTTTACATCTGAAACAACCGCTGAAACTGTGTCTCGCTTGCAATTGATTGTGTTTTATGGCCATAATAAAACCTGTAGCAAGCAATTAGATGATAAAACATGTAAAAACAATTAAATCTGAAATTTCCGACGTTCATCGTTTCATTTAGGGCCAATAAAAGAACTGTGAGTTTCGTTGGACTGTGCGCGAACTTGTAAGTTTCTGTCTCCGTCTATTCATTTACGGCTGAGCCGTAGCAATGCCATCTCTCCGCCTAGTGTTTCATAAATCTGCAAATAGCAACAACAAACCAAAACGATGAGCAAAAAACAAATGAAAGCGCAATAAAGTAAAAGATAATTGTTATTTATTTGTTTTCATATTTCGAAAGCTGGGATTTTCTCCTATGATTAATTCTCACGTTTAATTTTGGTTTCATAACAAAAAATAGGATACTATGCAGATGTTGATTGAGAAATATGGGCCAAAATCCACGGGTTGTTACACTATATTTAGCATCTTGAGATAATAGGAACGAAATCCCATCAGTATCACTGTCATATAGCCATTTTTATGGATTGGCCTTCCTAAATTTTTTGTCCGTTGACATACTTTATTGAGATTAAATGATTATGATATTGCTTATTTGACGGATCCCTTCCTTACTGGCTGCGAGTTTTTCTCTATCGTTTCTCTTGGAGGAAGCATTCTTATCATGGGATATAAACAAATCCAGCCGAAAGAGGTAATGAGAAATGGCGGAACTAGGACCATTTCGTGTAAACCTAGATGGAAAAATGCTCTACTACAATCCCCACACATGAAACGAAGTGGTGAACGTATTGTTTTTGGAGACTCCCACGGGCGTAGGATTCTTGTACTCTAACAAAACTATCGAATATGACGAGATAAGCGATAAGCTCACAGCTGAGCAGTCATATGCCTTCCTTGTAAACTTGTTCGACAGATTTCCACAGTATAAAAACCGATGGTTCTACATAGCACGTGAAAGTTATGCAGGATATTACATTCCAGAATTGGTTGCGACCATTTTAGATCATCAGAAGACTGAAGCAGGGATTGTTCATTAATTTAAAAGGAGTAATAGTGGGGAATGGTCTAGTGAATAATCCTACAAATTATATTGGGACTTTCACATACCCGTGGACACATGCAATAATATCGGATGAAAAGACAATTGCACCAAAGAAAGTTACGATGCCCCAGTTTGCATCAGTTTTGAAGTCCAACTGTATGATGAAATGGGAAATATTAACGTAAATAATATCTATGCTCCAATCTTCCTACCTAAATCTTCATCTACCCAGAATTCAAATCAGAGCGTAATTATTGGATGTGATCCTTGCATCAACGACTACGTATCCACTTATTTTAATACGCTCGAAGTTCAGAAAGCACTGCATGCAAATGTAACACACTTAAACCATAGCTGGGCCCACTGTAGTAATATCATTAATTGGGCTGATTCTGTCACAACGGTGTTTCCAATCTATCGTTGTTTAATTGCAAGTGGGCTGTGCATACTTCTTTACAGTGGATATGTGGATGCCAATGTGCCCGTGACAGCTACAAGACTCTCAATCAATGAGCTCAAACTTCCAATTCAGACTTCAACATTTTGCTTTCAGGATTTTACGCCTAGAGGTGACATGCTGACACTAGGCACTCAGAGGAGATGTTTGACTTACAAAGGATTTTGCATCAGAACAAAATTGGAAATTGGCCCACGAGCTTTATGTCGATTCTTATGATTATGCTGGATTTTATGTCGCAAGCTGATTGTTTTTTCATGCTCACTATCTCCATTTTACACACTGCTTCATTACACTAATGTTCATGATGCCAGGATCATCTGTTTGATGATTGTTACTGGATACTTAGGAATGCTACAATTGAATGCTTTGAATATTCCACTATATCTGACGATGTACAGGTCTAATCTTGCAGAGAAGTAAGTGAGATTATTGCAGCAAATCGATGCGAATCATACTCTGCCCAAATTCCAATTGCTTGAATGAATTTAACAGTGCATCTAAGAAACCGATATAACTTTCAAAACTTTAGTAACATGAATCAGCAAGAAACTGAAGATTTGCTAGCGCCAAGACAATATTGCTATACTTTGCAAAGCATGCTAAGGAATGGAGACTGACTTTGATTTTTCCTGTTTTGTTTTTCTTTTTGCCTTTTCTTTTGGTGTGTATTATCAACATAAATAAAAAACCATAACAATTATAAAACCATGAAAATTGCAAATGGACCTTTTAATAAATTCCTGAAAACAATACGAACGCATGTTTTTACGCTTAACACTAATTTGTTTTCTTGAAGTCACTTTGACAACCATCGATGATGAAATCAGCGCAGGCGACAGGTTAACACACACTTTCTTTCTTTTTCTCACATTTGTACTTATTCTTGCATCTTACGTTTTACAATGCTCTCATGAAGTTTTCATACAGGATTTGTACTAAGTTTTTGTTTCAGGTTTAAAAAATGATCGCATTTTGCTGCTGAAGTGATTTTCAAAGATCATAGAACTTTTTGAGAAACATCCTTTCATAAACAACTTGAAGGAGTTGTAACTCATCATAAACATCATGACGTTTGCTGTTCTCTAGAAAATTTTTGCACCTCTTGATGTTTGTTGTTACACAGCGACCATGTTGATACACCAACATTTCCACTTTTTCCATTATCCATGTTGTGACACTGTAACATTTCTCCTTCAAAGCCGATTGACCATCCTGGTGTTGAAGCCCATTTTTCATTGCCTTATCCTTCACAACTTCATGCACGCCTATTTTTCTGAATCGCATACATTCCTTTATTGCCTTCTAGTTTTCCTTCTGAATAAAACTCATTCCCTTTCCATGATTACATTGCCTTGCTTTCCTCGCCATGCTGATCCACACTACTTTCCTGTGAGTTCTTTCCATTTACAGTCCTACCAAATCTCTTTGTACAAACTCGCGTTGACTGATGTGGGATTCCTTAAGGCCCACCTTTCAAAAAGTCTTGCCCCATCGACCTCAGCACCTTATCTAGGAAATAGACTAGAGTTCCTTTTGGGTACCTTGAGACTTGCATGCCTCAATGGCAAGTTCTATCGCTGACAATCATGGGAATACATTAATGTCCCTTGATCGTCAGATCTTGCAAATGGCTCGACGTCAACCCCTCTATTCGCATTTCGCAAGATGTACCCGGGTACCTTGGCACTCATTGACATCAATGGTGAGTTTGCCTCGCATTGGTTAACGACATACATCAATGGCCGGTAATCCAATGATTTCTCTTCATGCTCGACATCAACACATTATTTCGCATGATTAGATTTGTACCATCAGTTTTGTAGCAGATGAAGACTATACACTTTTTCATGACTCCCTCAGCAGTTACCGCAGCATGAATTCTGATCTATGAGAGTACCACAGTTCCACTTTCAGCCCTTATCTTTTCCATGATTCAACATCAGCAGTTCAGATTCCTTCATTTCCCAGGTTCCAGTTACAGCGACATCAGCATTCACAGTTACATTTTCATGATCTTGATGCAGTCAAACTTTCTATGTTCGAGCAGTTACATCAGTTGCAGTTACAGCAGTTACAACTACGATACCAGTCACGTTTTCATGATTCAGCAGCAGCAGCAGCTACATTCCGATTGCATAGTTCATCATTCTTGGGTAAGTGGAAGTATGTTGTTTTCTAATCTTTAATCATGCAATTCCTTATATGCTGACTTGAATATTTTGGAAAATTCCCTCATCATGCTCCATTTCCTTTCATGACCCATGCCAAGTTGCATGAGGACATGCAACCAATTCAGTTGGGGGGGGGGGTACTATATTCACTACATATTCACTACCATGATTCCATTTCTCCACCACTATCACTCCATTTTTTTATCTCATTTACCATTCACCAACATTTCTTTTCCAACGATACTTTGTTGCACTTTGCTTCATACGCATTAATATACATATTGGCATGTTTCATGAATATTACAAAAGGGCTTTCTTATGCACATTGATAGCTTATGATTTCCAGTGAGTGTTTACATTATTATTGCAGCAAGAGAAAAATAAGCGAAATGAATGTTGTTAACACAAGAACCAACATTCTTTGTATTCATGGTTGTCACACAAGAACCAACCATAAGAAAAGAGAACAGAAAATGAAATGAATGTTGTTAACACAAGAACCAACATTCTTTGTATTCATGGTTGTCACACAAGAACCAACCATAAGAAAATGTAAGTTGTTACTCATGTCTTTCACATATCCTGGAAACATTCATTATTAAAAAGACATCATCATGTAAAGCCAAAGTTCAGATGCCAAGCATTCTTAAAGAGATCCATGCATGGTTGCTTGAGGACATGCAACAAGTTCAGTTGGGGGGGATGTTGGGACTTAGAAATGTCGTATTTTCATCCACCTTTCCCTTCACTATTCCTTACATGTCATCATCCCATTAACCTTTCATCATATCATTTTCATAAATACATTTGGGTTTCACCTTCTTATTTTCCACTTTATTCATTTTTGTATTATAAGTGAATTTATGATTAAATATCAGAAAATATACATGTTTATATATATATATATATCTCAAAAATGTGTGAGCTTTGTAATGTGTAGGAGATATGTAAAGGATTAATTCCAAGAGACTTCTCAAATATCTCCTCCACCATTTTAAGGAGATAATTATTCAAGCATATTCCTAAGGAGAAGATCATGGAGGATTTGGTTGGCATATCTTATCCAAGATATGTGAGAGATGTGTGGAGGATTTGAAGGGATTGTATCTTGTAATAATGGGAAAGTAGTTGAGAGTGGTTGAGAGAATTGTGAATTTGTGATTATGAGATGGTTATCTTCTTCATGTATATAAGAGAGTTCTCTCTCTTCATTTTCGTAAGTTTTTGGAGTTTTGAGAGATATTCTTGTAATTAGAAGAAGGGGATTCTTAGCTTTGATTCATATTATTTTATTGTTACACTTTCATGATTTGTCATTTAATTCTTGTAATGTAATTTGAGATAGCTTTATTTTTGTGAGCTCACATATGTTTTTTGTCATTCAACTCTTCACATGTTGTATTGCTTTTCCCTTATGCAATTTCCTTCTTTCCTAGTTAGTGTTTCAATGCCTTCCTAGATTAATTTGATTTCAGTAAGTTAGATTATATTAGTTCCACTTCGGTCCTGCATATATAGTGCATGTGCCTCGTAAGCCTATGAACCTCAGATTGAAAAATTAAATAGTTGGGAAAGTACTACAATAGAATTAAACAACAATATTTTCACCCAACACACACACTCCATCATGTGTGCATTAATTGCACCACTTCCTTCATCACTTCATCATGAATTCTCTATGATCTTTCATTAGATGCTTTCCATGATCTTATTTGACTGCTTCCTCCTCCATGATCTATCTCATTAATGAGACATGATCTCCAATCCATTCACATTAGTAGCTGCTCCACTACCCCATTATGTAGATATAGGCTTAATTAATTCACATTCACACACAAAAAGTGGATATTTATTCATTTTTAGGATTATGGGTCCCTCCACCCTTTTATTTACTTAATTCATTAACAAAATTAAGAACTCTAATATTCCAAATATCAAGTGAAAATTTTGGAATATTACAGTCCTCCCCAACAAAATGTTGCTTGACCTCAAGAAACTACAAAATTTGATGCAAAAGACATCCATTTCCCTCCAAATGGAATCCACATAAGGAAGGCTTCCTCCATTTGCTGCAATGTGTCATGCATGTTTGGTTCCAAAGTTGTCTCTCAAAAATGCATAGAATGACCTCCAACTGTATGGTTAGATGTCCTCATTCCATCATGAAGTACCAAGTGACAAACATATGATGTCCAACATCATCATCAACATATGAGATACATAAAATAAAGTGGTTCTTCCCACAAAGGAAAATATCCATCTCAAAATACATCTCTTCATCCCATGTTTCATGAAGTATATGGAGCATTGACATGCCCTCATCTCTAGCCCTGTTGGCCTTGTTGGCTCCAAGCATCAATCCAACATTATGTAAAAGAAGAAATAGATACATATGGGTAGAGTAAGCTGTCAAACCATATTCTCCTAATAGTAACCACTGGAGTAGGGCATCTTTCTACCATCCTCCATCTCCTCCATGTAAGATGGTCAAGAAAAACTCCCCCAAAAGAAACCAAAGAAACAAGAGATCTTGCTGCCTCTTCACATCATAGTCTGAATCATGGAGTAGAAACAACATACTGAAGGAAATATAGAATTTCATATCATCCCAATACAAAAAAAGTCCATTATCACATATCATTAGAGTACTATGCCATATTAAAAACAATAAAAAACACATAAACATGGGAGATGTCATATGATGGCCAAACTCTCTTAAGGACTTCAAAGATGAACATGCCTTCTTTTTCTGTAAACTATAATTGATACACAAGGCATGAGACAAGAAAATATGAGCCTTTGGGTAGTAACCATACTCACCCAGGAGCAACCAGCGCAGCCATGCCTCCTTCTTCATTACATGAGCATTTTTGAAGGCATGGATCAAAGAAATATCAGCCTTTGGGTAGTAACCAAACTCACCTAAGAGAAACCAACGTAACCAAGCTTCTTTCTGGCCTATGTCATATATTTTCAAGTGGTATTGAAACCCCTTTCTTATCATTCTCACCCACTCATCCAAATGTGGATGATGAATGATGTACTGAATAAACATGGTATCCTCCCTTTGTAGAATACCATCCTCCCCAAACTGATGAATAACTTTGCACTCCATGAAATGTTGAAGTGCACCTCCAATGAGATATCTTAATGAGACCTTCATCACATCCATGGCCTTCCAAAACCAATGAGTTTCTGGATCTACTGCAGGTAGAAGTCTCTCTTTAAGCTGTGAAATTCTCATTGAGAAAGTGTCATCAAGAAAGGAGAAAATATTTCTCATCTCAAGATGTCTACCATTTATCATCTTAACCTCCATTGCTTCATGAGTGAAGCTACCTTCAGAATGCTGCAAGAATAATGGGCCTCCTTCATTATCGCTACTACTAAGTGACAGCGATGTAGATCTACATGGTGTTAGTGTCCCGTGATTTGGCTGATTGGAAATCCAAATGACAGTGTAACATCAAACCAATCTTTGGAGCCCAAGGACCTAGCCTTCCTGGACTCAGAGAGGGCTCTCTCTATATGTGTAAGGGATATCTGTGTGTTTTTCTTATTGTGTTTTGATTTTAGGCTAGTTATGAAGTAGGTTTTTTGGTTTTGGTTTTTTAGGTTTTGAGGGATGAAACTGATCAAAAATATAAGATAGGTAAAAAGATGTTAGATCAACTGGGATATGGGGTTGAAAAGGTCTAGAAAGCTATCAGACGGTGATACAAGGCTGTTGAAGGGTCGATTTGATTCGAGGTAGAAAGGATCTTTGGGAAAAATGGAATAAAATGGACATCAAGTTTGGGAACAACAAAGGATTTCAAGCATAACTAGTTTAATAGGTAACATAAACATGGTAGGGAAAACCATTAATCATGAGAAATGTAATTGTAAGCTAATCAATACATAGAAATAAACATTCAAGCCATGCATAGAGATATATAACTCTCTAACTTTGGGAAATGACTATCAAACTTTAGGGAAATACACTTAAGAGAGACAAAAAAACTCAAATCACTATGCCAAAACGCCTAAACACAGTACTTCAAGTTATTGGGCACTTTGAAAACAAGATTGCATAGTCTTAGGCAAAGGGCAAGATCGGAACAAGACCTCCTTGGTTCAAAAAATGACAATCTAATCAGTCAAAGAGAAATTTCATGGATGGAGCTATGGCTAGCCATGAGTAAGCAGGGCGTACCCTAAATCATACTTAGCATGCATAAAACCATGAATGAAATAAGCAATAATATCCTTAAGTTATTAAAGAGCAATCAAGAATTCTTTAATGTGACTAAGGAAGAAGAAAACATGGAAGCTATGAAGAAACAGGAAATTTGAGGTGCCTCCAAGGGCATGTCTCAAATTTGTTCTCTACTGATCTATAGCAAGAAAGAAGCATGGATTCGTGAATGAAAACTAGAAAACAAAACAAAGAAAGAGACATTATACCATTCTACCAAGTCATGGAATCCAACAACAATCCTCTTCCATCATCTAAGAGACTATCCAAAAGCATGGGACAAGTATTTCTTCCAAAGCTTATATGACCATATATTGATTCTATCATAAAGTTCAACCTTGTTTACAATGAAAACCTTTGGAATATATAAGCTCAAGTGAGGAAAACCTCTTAGTTCAATTTGCACTCTCATTGGCCTATTCAAAATATCTAAATTTGTCCTTGAGGCTTTGCAAAGCCCAAGGCACAAAAAATCTCATAAAATATCTAAAAAATGCTAAAAGAGGGAAGTAAATTGACTTTTCATAACTTCTCGTGTGCAAAAATAGCTAAACGCACATGAGGAAAAAGTAGCTTTTAAAAGTTCAATTTTTACAAAAATACTCAAAAATTATATTAGCAAAAGGTCCCCCGACTTGCTGGCAAATTTTGGCAGCCTTCCCGATGTCGAAACAAAGCTCATGATAGCTCGTTGGAAAGATTTGTGTGTCTAATTTCTGGAGAGACTTTAATTTTCCCAATCTGATGCCTAGAAGTTCTCCAAAAATAGGCCTGTGTATAAAAAACCAGAAAATAAGGTTTGCTGATAGACCGGGCAGAGTGTAGAAAAAGCAGACATTTTTCGCCATTTCGAGAGAGAAAATGATCTTCAAATTTCCTGAAAATCGCTGAGTGTGTGATCCTAAAATTATGGCATCTAATGATACCATTTTACTCCTTTTTCGATCCCCCAAACTGAAATGGCGAAGCTTATGAGTTTTGACCAAAAACCCAAAAATGCCAAAAAACCAAAATATGTCGAAAAATGCCCAAAATTGTTGAGCATGACCCTCAAGGGTTCTCAGCAACATGTTGTGAATCAGAGGCCAAAATTTGAAGTCCTGATATGTCTTTCTTCACTTTCCGTGCTGGGTGCTTCCCTTTAGCCTCCTTGAGCTTTTCTTGAGCAGCCTTCAACTTGTGTCGGGCAAACTGATTTAACCTTTTATAATGCCTCGTCATTCTTATTTGAAGTTCTAAATCCCTATTTGTCTTCTCCAAATTCTTCTCCAAGTATTCATTGACTCTCTCAAGCCACGCCTCGTTATTGTTCTCTATCTCCTGTTCAAACAATACAGTGAGAAGAGTAGATTGGAGAAGGGTATTTTCCTCTTCTATGGAAATAGGTTCATATCTCTTATGCAATCCACTCCTACTATCTTGCCGAGGAGGAATCTTGTTATGGATGCTCTCTACAAAACCAAACTGCCTCAAAAGGTTTTCAATAATGTGTTCTTCAAACAAAACTCTGCCTTCTCTGTCAATCACTATTTGATAAGGCAAATTTGTTTCAAACGTTGTGTGAGATGAATTTTAAACACAAAATTTTCTGCCCTTTCCAAGACATTGTTTTTCCCTTTGTAGGCCACTCAACAGATAATTTTAATGACAAGCCCACATTCAACAAAAGGTACACACAGTCAAAGATATTTTCTGTGTTTGGACAAGGTCATAGGGTTCTTGGTTCTTTGGTGACAGCAAGACATCCTTGTAGTAGATAAAAACAAAAGTTCCTCACCATCAACATACCCTCCTTATACTTCACTGCTTCTCATACCCATTTTTTGACAAACACCTCCAAATGCAATGGTAGCTCCACTTACTAAAGTATGCTTTATAGAACAAAGGAGGCAACAGTGGTTTTTTGTTTTGTTTTTACTCTACATAGATGACCTTTGAAACAGCCAGGCACTTCTACAATGATCACTACTGCTGTGGTTAGGCTCGCTGCTTTTATTTTCAAACCTATGTTTTGTATCCCTTTAAACACTGCCTCCACTTAACAATGTTTTCGCCATACACTGATCTGACCAAGGTTTACTTTTCCCTATCACAGTTAGGGTACTTTTAATATTTTTCCAAACTTCTACTGCTGGGTATAACTTGACTAGTTGGTTGGTGCTTTTAGCACTGTATTAAGGGGAGTGTCCAAGACTTTAGTCATCAATACAAACACACTGCTACTTTTATTCCGATCTTGGGTATTCAAAACCACAAAAAAATTTCATGTTTTAAACGGAAAAACCAACCCTCCTTTCCACTGTAACAAATTTCTTTAAAATACTCACAAATCAACTTGACTTTCACCGAGACTTTCACTGTTTTAAACACCACTTAGCAGCTTGATCATGGCGAGTAAGGAAATGAGAATACCTTTAAAATGGATGGCAGACCCTTGGTTGAGGATTTGAGCAACTTCGGGATTGGTTGGAGGTGCCTTGAGCGTTTAAAACACGCACGACACATTCAACAGGAAAGGCGCTACGAAATAAAAGTTTGTCAGGCCACCGTTGGGCCGTTGTGACTAAAACTTACAGGTGCACTGCACGCCGCTACAGACGCGCAACACAGCAGTTCAAACCTTTGTAAAAAATCCACCTGAACGCGTCGCGCAAGTGTACAGGTGCGCCGCATAGTCTTCAAGCCCGAAAAATTGATGAATTTTCCCAAAAAACTCATTTCCAGGTCTATTGAATAGCAAGAGGGGATCGATGCTTCGTGTTTTTAAGAGGTTTTAAAGGGGTTATAACAGTCCCTCTATCCTTTTTAACGCAAAGAATCCAACTACCCTTGAATTAAATTTGTGAGGGTTTGGAAGACTTCTCTCTTTAAACCACTGCCTTTGTCCATTTGAAAAGAAAACAAATGATTTTGAATGTGTTATAAAGGGCCCACATTTTGAATAGCGTTGGTAAAAAGGCCTGTGCGTATTAATTTAACCGTTGTAATAGCTATGGCTCTTTTCCTCCTATAATAAAATCATTCCAAGGGTCAAACTCTATTCACTGTGTTTTCATATTTGAAAAGTAACCTCTGCCACTGTAGACCCTTTAGTGATATTTTCAACATGGATAATCCACTCAACAATACACCAATGGTTGATGAAGCACCTTTTGCCATTTGCAAGGAGATGGCTTGTCTCTTTAAGACTTTATTGGCAGCTTCTGTTCCTTATGATCATATCTTCTTGTGAGAGGGAAAATTGTTTTGAACCACATATAGGGACTGTAGATATATCCTCCAAATGATGTTTCTCTTTAACTGTGATTGAGGCCTAGTTGTATTCACCTGAGTTTTACAATTATCTGTCCATCAAGAGGGAATTTCTTCTAAAGCCCTTCCTTTGCTAAAAATGTACCAACAAGGTATATTTGACCTTTTTTATAGGAGCAAGCCTTCATTTAAAGTCGTGGCATGCACCATTTTTTTTGAAAGTTGTTATAGAACCCAGAAAAGCATGCCATAATACTTCTTGCATTTTTATGAACAAATGTGTTTATTTGCAATACCTCCTTTGGAAAACTAAATATAATTTTCCTTCTTGTCCACTATGATGAGTTATTGAAAGCCATTCCCTCATCAACAGGAAGAAAAGGTACCCTTTGAAAAATAATTATCATTCTTTGGCCTGTGTCATGACCCATCTCATCAACCACTTTTCAACTCTGTTTTGTTTGAAAGAACAGAGACTAAATGTATAGCTTGTTTATCATGGAGATGAGCTTTGGTAGCTTTTTAAGGAAATCACACCCCTCAGCTAAGTTTGTAAATTTCTTGGCTCTCAGACTGTCTTTGAAAGCAAACCCTGATAGGAGATAGGCCAGCTTTCTTTGACATTTTATAGCGCTCACACTTTTCCTTTGTTTTTGACAAGATTTCCCTCCTCAGAACCTTTCAACTGTCTTCTACTGCTCTTACCATTTGTCTCTTGATTAGTCAAAACCCTGAAATCAATCACTCCTCTGGCCCTCTGCTTATGAATGAAGGAGGCCTATCTTGACAAAATGCTTGATGTCATTTCAACCTCTCTGCCTCTAATCATCATTTTCATATAGAGACCTTTTATTTGATGTCTCACTGTAACCTAAGTTTGTCCTTATAGTTAGTGAAAATCTTAAAAACATACTTTGTCCATTGGCCCTCTCCTTATAGATGAAGGAGGCGCTCTTAGTCTTCAACCCTCTAGTTATGAAATGAAGGAGGTTCTTCAGTATTCAAACCCTCTGCTTATAGATGAAGGAGGTTTTTTAGTCATATCATATCATCAGTCCTTTGATAGTGCTATTTTTTCTTTCATTGTCCTTTCAGGCTTTGAATGTGATCGCAAAAGCTTAATGAAAAACTCTCTGCTCTTTGGTTGCATCCCAGGCTCAAGATCACATTGAGAAGCATCTGTCTTCTCATGTGGAGCCAAATATTGTCTTCTGAGATGCTGGTATGCCTCTGTCCTTGAAAGATCCATTAAAACACTGTAAAAACACCTAGAATCGGTTTGACTTATGGTACATGAATTGCTGAGACTTTAGGGTGTATTAGTAGCGTGACCTAGGGTTGTAACCAACTTTATTTGCAGAATGGGAAGGTCTGTTATGACTGGTCTATAGTAGATGGGGGTTCTTTGGCTTTAGGATAATTCGCCAAGGGAGAAATGCCTAAAGCACCACTTCCTAACTTAGGGGAGACTTTTTGGACAGATTTGGATTGTTTCTTTAGAGCCTATGGGAAGACTAGTATGGATGAGGCTAGGTAGGATTTTATAATGAGGTTTCACCTTGTCATGGGCGAACTGAAATGTAAAAGGGAAAAATTTTTATGGGTGTTTTCCAGCTGGAAAATATGACAATTTTTTAGATCAGTTGCTAGAAAACTTGGCTGTTACAACTAGTCATCAACAATTAGTGAAAAATACTGATGACTAACAGTGGCTCCATTTGGGGAGGGTAGCTCCTTTTCAGGAGGTGTCCAGAATTTCAGATATTTGGCTTATGAAGACCAGTGCCTTACCCATTGGTGCAAAATTCATTCTTCCTTGATGCTACTTCTGAAAAATGGCAGCATGATTAGCATCAATGATATTTCTACCTACCCCACTATCTTTCCTAACATTTTTTCTTCCTTTGAGTGCAGTTGGACTAGCAACCCTTTTGACAATATATATTTTTTATTTTTGGAAAATGAAACTATCTAATTATACACTTATATCTGCCGAGAGTTCAGATTAAACTTATGAACTCCTTATTTACTCTACCTATGCTAGATCAAATGTCAAGATTAAGTTGTTTGACAAGATTTTGTTTCTCTAATCTAAAACACGAAATTGAAAATATAATCAAATTAGGGTTAGACGGTCTGATTTATCATGTGTTTGTGACATGAAAGACAAGCTGCACACAAATATTATTTTGCATAAAATTCAAAATAGGAAAAACAGGGCTAAGATGCACAATTTGTTTTTCATCCCTCCTTCCCTCTTTGGTTCTGTTTTGGGCGTGTGGAACTAGTATCTTTTCCTAATCTACTCTCTTTGATAAGTCAAGCTTACACAATGTTGACCATCGTTTTCACTCACTAAATTATCAAAAAATAAATTTAAACATGTTCAGCTATGATTAGGCTAGATAACTAAATAAGACATTTGAGTACTAGTAGCGGCATTTAGACTTGTGCGCTTTCTGAATGACTATTTTTTGGAACATGGGGCCTTTTTCTATTTTTCAACTACCCTCTTTTCTATTCTTCTATTATTTTTGACTTTTTTGTTTTATCTATTTTTCAAATAGTGGTATATGCAATGATTGAAAATTCCTTAAACTCATAAATCTTGGAAATGGAAAAACTTAAGCATCTTATCCTCGTAAGGATCTCCTAACATTCTTGGTCCACTCAACTCCTGAAAAGAGAAATTTGGAAAATTCTCTCTTTCCAGCATGACATAAGGATTCATGCAAGAATCTCTGAACGAACCCGTATCTTCCCGCTGTACCTCATTATACCTCTGATTTCCGCTCCTTCCTTTACTGTACATCTTCCTTAAGTAATGCATATGCTCTTGGTCATTTTTGAAATAAATAATGACATCATCAAGGTATGTTAAAATGCAGAAGTTTAGGACTAGAAAAATGGCTTTCATGAGCATATCTTTGATATCTGGTGGTTTTGCAATTCTGAGTCTGAAACTGGAACTACTTCCAGCATACTGAAAAAAATGTTTGAGTTGTCTACTTTTCAAGGGAATCATTTGGCTATAACCTGAAACATCATCTTGCAAAGGCACATGATTAAAAACACTTATCATTAGTATATCATGGTCTTGGGTAGGAAGGATAAAACTTTTGTTATAGGGATGTGCATTAGTGTTTCTAAAATAAAAACAGACCCTATGACCAGCTATTTTATCTTTGATTATTACTGATTGGTTCAGAATTTTGTACCTTCCTTTGTCGAAGTTGTTTCTTGGATTAATGGTAGTGGCATAGTGTTTGCCATTGTTTTCTCTATGTGATGTAGTATTCTGCATAATATTGTTGATTCTAGCAGTTCTAAGTCTTTGATGGAATGACAGGATTTTAGCCAATTCAAGTAACTCAGGTATATTTGGACTGAGGTTATCATATTTTCTCATAAGGAGTTTATCAGGTATTTTTTCTGGATTTTGAGCTGTTAGGCTACAGTCAAGGTTTTTCTTGCAGTGGAAGAGTTATGTGATGGTAAATCTTTGAGGTATGGTAAAAACCTTAAGCTTCCCTTCTCCTGAGTTCTAAAAAGGTTTGTGATATGTAAGTCCTCTAATGCCTTTATTCTGAAAAAGTTTCCTGATGTTACTATTGATGTTTGACTAAGGTTCGAGCAATTCTCTTGATAGTACATGATGGTTTGTGCTTCTTGCTCTATTCCTACTTCAGAAGGAACATACTTACTTTCCTCAAGACATAGCTATTCACGATCATGGTAGTTTTGAGTGTATAGTTCATCATAGAGAACTAGGGGCAGCTGATGTGGTGGGTCTAAGTTTGTTTCAGTTTCTTCTGACTATTCTTCAATGCCCTCATCAATATGCAGAATAAAAGAGTTTAGGTCGGAATGCAAGGAATACATTGGAATGTTATCTGGCCTCTCTTGGCTACTGATCATGTATTTCATGTGTGACTCTCGATAGAGTATTCTTGTTTGGTCAAACACATGAATAGTGGCGTAAGACATATCAAGTTGAATATTCCCTTGGAGCTTGGCTCCCCAAGATCTGGATAGAAGCATTTCGTACTTGGGAGGAATTTCTGCTACCACTATGTCCATGATAAAATGTTTTGCGGGTATTTGGGCCAAAATAAAACACATATCCTTGACTAAACTTAGACACTTGACTCTACTAGAATTGAAAGAATATAAGTCTTTGTATGGTCTTGTGATTTCTAGGCCTAATCTTTCCATTACAACCTTCGGCATAAGATTATGCAAGGCACCGGAGTCTAGCATGGCATTGTCAAGGATTTGGTCATGAATATTCAGACTGATGTAAAAGGGAAGAGTGGTTCCCTCTTGGAATTTCCCTTCTATTTTTGGACCAAACAACACTTCAGGAGTGTCATCAGCTAGATTAAGGGTGTTCACATAATTCCCTAGATTCAAGAACTTTAAGACTTGGGATTTATACGAGCCTTGAGCGATGAGCTCGATAAGAGGCATGGTGATCTTTATTTTGGTGATTTCTCCCTCAAAAATAAAAGATAGCTGAAGTTTAGATATGTTTGTTTCAGCCTTTTCAGCCATGACCTTCTCTATGTTCTGAGTTTGTTGGCTCTGTTTCGGGATTTTTTTTGCCACAACCACTTCCAGAATGTTTGTGGAAGTGCTAGGAATATCTGAATCAAGATTAGTTTGGGTAACTCTATCTTTGTTTTGGTAATTTTTCCCGACCATGATTTTGTTGCTGTTCACTGCTTTCTTAAGGATGGCATCAGGGGTTTTAGCAGTGTCTGAGCTACCTTTCTTGGATTTGTCTTGATTTTTCTTGCTTCTAAGGTCATACTTCCTGTGAGCTTATATTATGGCATTCTGAAAATCTAGGGCAGGATCCTCAGGATCTTCATAGTTGGTTTCATCCTGATTTGGAGAGAAGAATTCTTGTTCTTCTTCTGTGAGGTACACCTCACTCTCGTTATCAGACCCTCTGAGGTTCAAATGATTTTCATCAATGGGTTCTGTATCCCTATCATCTTCTTCCACATAATTTTCATTAAATGGTGGCCTAATTTGCTGGTCATTTTCCCTTGGTTTGTTTTGAGGTTGTTCCCTCCTAAAATTTTGGTTCCGGTTTCTGTTTGGAGGGATTGGCTGGTTTTCCCTAAGAGGGGTCTTCTCACTTATATTTTCCCGCATTTTGGCCATGGACCTGACTAAGTCATCTATTCTAGGATCTAGGGAAGGAGATGAAGTGGATACTTCATCTCGGTATGTGACTTTCCTTTCTGATCTAGTCCTAGCTCTTTTTTCTGCTAAGTTGGCTTCTACCCTGATGGCTACTTTTTGCATTTCTTCTAGGGTAGGGGGGTCTTTGTCTCTTAGCTGATAAGTCATGTCTGGGTCAAAGCCCTCGGGGAATTTTGCCAAGGCTGAACCAAGTGGGGGTTTGAAGTGAGGTGGGAGGGCGTTATACACACTGTTGAACCTAGTGCAGTATCCCTGGACACTTTCCCCATTTTCCTGTTTTAGATTGTTATATTCTGACAGGATTTGAATGGGGTTCTTTCAGATTTCCCACCTATTTATGAAGACTTGGTAGATTTCTGGGAGGTTGTGGATGTTGTTTGGAGTTAAGCTCTTAAACCATTTTTTGGGTTTCCCGCCCAGGCTTTGGGCGAACATTCTCGTTCTAATGGTCTCGTTTTCTAATTCCATGTATTCAAAGGCATCGCTAATCCTATCTACATGTTGTTGAGCTATGGTAGTCTCAACTTCGGTAAAGTGTGGGATTTTGTATTGATAGTCATCTTGTAAGGGAGCCAAAGGTTGTGGCAACACCAAGGGTGTGTACTAGGCTGCCATGACGGGAGCTAATGGGTGATGTACAAAATGAGGGCTTGTGGGATGAGCTGAAGTGGTTTGAGCAGTAGTGGTTTGGATAGGTGTGGCGGATGTACTTGGACTAGTGACCTGGTTTTGAGCAGATCTGGGATGGTATGAGCCAAAGTGACTCAAGATCGTCAAAGTATATCTTACTTTGTGGCTTGCTTCTAAAAAGGGTTTTAGCTAATTTTAAGTCAAAGGAGGAATCCGATAAGGTAGTGAGATGTTAAGGAACTGATTTTGTTTTATGGATAGACCTATTGGTAGCTAAATTGCCAGTTTTGGAAGCTTGCCATAGAATCTTCTCTGGGTCATCTACTATTATAGGGGGATTTGGATCTGGATGAGATCTGGTGTGGATTCTTTGTGAAGCCAGATTTCGTCTCTAGAGTTTAGAGAGGATGGTATTTGTGAATGTTTTGGATGGATGGCCTCTCTAAGGTTTTACTAATGTGAAGGATGGTCAAAAATAAAAGGATGGAATAGTGGAGTCGCCAGGTGGATTTCTTATGAGAACTATGGTCCACCACCAATACTATCAAAAATGCTTGGGAAAATTTTTTATAGTAACTTTGAGATGGGAACTTGCAAAGAAGAGTGATTCACTTGGTTTCAACAGCTCGCTAGGTTGTATGGACAAGCTAATGGTTCTCTTGGCAAGAAGGTTTCCACCGATCTCCTATGTTTAGGTGAGGTTTTCTGAATTGCTAAGTTTAAACTTAGCTTGTCACTGATTACGGAGTTTCTACCCCAAGTTTATGTTTTTGGAAGGATGAGTTAGAAGGAAGGTATGGTTTATGAATTTTTTGGTATTTTATGGAGTTTTTAGACCTACTGGAGGCTAGTGGAGTCGCCAGGTGGAACTTGGTTTTTTTTGTAAAGACGTAGCTATGGTCCACCACCAGTAACTAGGGGAAAGCCAATCTGGGAATGTTTTTGGGTTTTTTCTGAGTTTTTATGTGTATCCTATGGTTTATTAAAGTATTCTAAACCTGTTTCAACACTTTTCTAAGGTGGTGAGAATAAAAAGAGTTTACTCTAAATGGTTTTATGGACTGCTTGCCTGTGAGGTTTGGAAGAGTTTCATACAGCTGAATCATCATTTTGCTAAGATGGTGAAAGAGCTAGATTCTACTCTTCTAAGTTTGACTGAGATTTTGAGAGTTCCTAAGGGATACCTAGGATGTTTTGACTCAAAGTCCCACCGTGATCGCCATTATGTTAGTGAGAGGTGGGACAAGCCAACCAGATAGTATTCTCAAAGGTCTCTAAAGATTTTAGGGAAAATAAGTTTGTTTCTCACTCAAAGTCCCACCGTGATCGCCATTATGTTAGGGTCCCGTGATTTGGATGATTGGCAAGCCAAATGACAGTCTAACATCAAACCAATCTTTGGAGCCCAAGGACCTAGCATTCCTGGACTCAGAGAGGGCTCTCTCTATATGTGTAAGGGATATCTATGTGTTTTGCTTATTGTGTTCTAATTTTAGGCTAGTTATGAAGTAGTTTTTTTTTTTTGGTTTTTTAGGTTGTGAGGGATGAAACTGATCAAAGATATAAGATAGGTAAAAATATGTCAAATCAACTGGGCTATGGGGTCTAAAAGGTCTAAAAAGCTATCAGACGGTGATACAAGGCTATTGAAGGGTCAATTTGATTCGAGGTAGAAAGGATCTTTGGGCAAAATGGAATAAAATGGACATCAAGTTTGGGAACAACAAAGGATTTCAAGCATAACTGGTTTAATAGCTGACATAGACATGGTAGGTAAAACCATTAATCATGCGAAATGTAACTGTAAGCTAATCAATACATAGAAATAAACATTCAAGCCATGCATAGAGATATATAACTCTCTAACTTTGGGAAATGACTATCATACTTTGGGGAAATACACTTAAGAGAGACAAACAACTCAAATCACTATGCCAGAATTCCTAAACACAGTACTTCAAGTTATTGGGCACTTTGAAAACAAGATTGCATAGTCTTAGGAAAAGGGCAAGATTGGAACAAGACTTCCTTGGTTCAACAAATGACAATCTAATCAGTCAAAGAGAAATTTCATGGGTGGAGCTATGGCTAGCCATGAGTAAGCAGGGCATACTGTAAATCATACTTAGCATGCATAAAACCATGAATCAAATAAGCAACAATATTCTTAAGTCATTAAAGAGCAATCAAGAATTCTTTAGTGTGACTAAGGAAGAAGAAAACATGGAAGCTATGAAGAAACAGGAAATTTGAGGTGCCTCCAAGGGCATGTCTCAATTTTTTTCTCTATTGATCTATAGCAAGAAAGAAACATGGATTCATGAATAAAAGATAGAAAGAAAAACAAAGAAAGAGACACTATACCATTCTATCAAGTCATGGAATCCAACAACAATCCTCCTTCATCATCCAAGAACATCCAAGAGACTATCCAAAAGCATGAGACACGCATTTCTTTCAAAGCTTATATGACCATATATTGCTTCTATCATCAATTTCAGCCTTGTTTACAATGAAAACCTTCGGAATATATAGGCTCAAGTGAGGAAAACCTCTTAGTTCAATTTTCACTCTCATTAGCCTATTCAAAATATCTAAACTTGTCCTTGAGGCTTTGCAAAGCCCAAGGCACAAAATATCTCATAAAATATCTAAAAAATGCTAAAAGATGGAAATAAATTGACTTTTCATAACTTCTCATGTGCAAAAATAGCTAAAATCACATGAGGAAAAAACAGTTTTTAAAGGTTCAATTTTTACAAAAATACTCAAAAATTATATCAGCAAAAGGTCCCCTGACTTGCCGGCAACGTTTTGTAGCCTTCTCGATGTCAAAATGAGGCTCATGATAGCTCGTTGGAAATATTTGTGTATCTAATTTCTAGAGAAACTATAATTTTCCCAATATAATGCATAGAAGTCCTCCAAAAACAGGTCTGTGTGTAAAAAACCAGAAAATAAGGTTTGCTGATAGATCGGGTAGAGTGTAGAAAAAGCGGGCATTTTTCGCCATTTCAGGAGAGAAAATGATCTTCAAATGTCCTGAAAATTGCTGAGTGTGTGCTCCTGAAATTATGGCATCCAATGATACCATTCTCCTCCTTTGTCGATCCCCCAAAATGAAATGGCGAAGCTTATGAGTTTTGACCGAAAACCAAAAAATTCCAAAAACCAAAATATGTCGAAAAACGCCCAAAATTGGTGAGCATGACCTTCAAGGGGTCTCAGCAACATGTTGTGAAGTAGAGGCCAAAATCTAAAGTCCTGATATGTCTTTCTTCACTTTCCGTGCCGGGCGCTTCCCTTTAGCCTCCTTGAGCGTTTCTTGAGCAGCCTTCAACTTGTGCCGGGCAAACTGATTTAACCTTTTATAATGCCTCGTCATTCTCCTTTGAATGTCTAAATCCTTGTTTTCCTTCTCCAACTTCTTCTCCAAATGGTCATTGACTCTCCCAAGCCACGTCTCCTTATTTTTCTCTATCTCATGTTCAAACAATACAGTGAGAGGAGTAGATTGGAGAAGGCCATTTTCCTCTTCTGTGGAAATAGGTTCATATCTCTTATGCAATCCACTCCTACTATCCTACCTAGGAGGCATCTTGTTATGGATGCTCTCTGCAAAACCAAACTGCTTCAAAAGGTTTTCAAGAATGCGTTCTTCAAACAAAACTCTGCCTTCTCTGTCAATCACTGTTTGATAAGGCAAATTTGTTTCAAACGTTGTGTGAGATGACTTTTAAACACAAAATTCTCTGCTCTTTCCAAGACATTGTTTTTCCCTTTGTAGGCCACTCAACAGATAATTTTAATGACAAGCCCACAATCAACAAAAGGTACACACAGTCAAAGAGATTTTTTGTGTTTGGACAAGGTCACAGGGTTCTTGGTTCTTTGGTGATAGCAAGACAGCCTTGTAGCAGGTAAAAACAAAATTTCCTCACCATCAACATACCCTCCTTATACTTCACTACTTCTCATACCTAGTTTTTGACAAACAACTCCAAATGCAATGGTAGCTCCACTTACTAAAGTATGCTTTATAGAACAAATTAGGCAACAGTGGTTTTTGTTTTTGTTTTTACTCTACAGAGATGACCTTTGAAACAGCCAGGCACTTCTACAATGATCACTACTGTTGTGGTTAGGCTCGCTGCTTTGCTTTTCAAACCTCTGTTTTGTCTCCCTTTAAACACAGCCTCCACTTAACAAATTTTTCACCATACACTGAGCTGACCAAGGTTTAATTTTCCCTATCACAGTTAGGGTACTTTTAATAGTTTTCCAAACTTCTACTACTGGGTATAACTTGACTAGCTGGTTGGTGCTTTTAGCACTGTATTGAGGGGAGTGTCTATGCCTTTAGTCATCAATACAAACACACTGCTACTGTTATGCCGATCTTGGGTAGTCAAAACCACAATTTTTTTTTGAGTTTTAAATGGAAAAACCAACCCTCCTTTCCACTGTAACAAATTTCTTTAAAATACTCACAAATAAACTTGACTTTTACCGAGACTTTCACTGTTTTAAACACCACTTAGCAGCTTGATCATGGTGAGTAAGGAAACGAGAATAACTTTAAAATGGATGACAGACCCTTGGTTGAGTATTTGAGCAACTTCAGGACTGGTTGGAGGTTCCTTGAGCGTTTAAAACACTCGCGACACGTTCAACAAGAAAGGCACCGCGAAATAGAAGTTTTTCGGGCCACCGTTGGGCCATTGTGACCGGAACTTACAGGCACGCCACACTCCGCTACAGGCGCGCCGTGCAGCAGTTCAAACCTTTGTAAAAAATCCACCTGTACACGCTGCGCAAGTGTATAGGCGTGCTGCGCAGTCTTCAAGCCCGAAAAATTGATGAATTTGCCCAAAAAACTCGTTTCCAGGTCTATTGAATAGCAAGAGGGGATCGATGCTTCATGGTTTTGAGAGGTTTTAAAGGGGTTATAACGGTCCCTCTATCCTTTTGAACGCAAAGAAGACAAATTCCCTTGAGTTAAATTTGTGACGGTTTGGAATACTTCTCTCTTTAAACCACTGCCTTTGTCCATTAGAGAAGAAAACAAATGATTTTGAACATGTTATGAAGGGCCCACATTTTGAATAGCGTTGGTAAAAAGGCTTGTGTGTATTAATTTAACTGTTCTAATAGCTGTGACTCTTTTCCTCTTATAATAAAATCATTCCAAGGGTCAAAATCTGTTCACTGTGTTTTCATATTTGAAAAGTAACCTCTATCATTATAGACCCTTTAGTGATATTTTCAACATGGAAAATCCACTCAACAATACACCAATGGTTGGTGAAGCACCTTTTGCCATTTGCAAGGAGATGGATTTTCTCTTTAAAAATAGATTGGCAACTTCTATTCCTTATGATCGTATCTGCTTGTGAGAGGCAAAATTGTTTTGAACCACATATAGGGACTATAGATATATCCTCCAAATGATGTTTCTCTTTAACTATGATTGAGGCCTAGTTGTATTCACCTAAGTTTTACAATTATCTGTCCATCAAGAGGGCATTTCTTCTAAAGCCCTTCCTCTGCTCAAAATGTACCAGCAAGGTATCTTTGACCTTTGTTATAGGAGTAGACCTTCATTTAAAGCAGTGGCATGCATCATTGTTTTTGAAAGTTGTTATAGAACCCAGAAAATCATGCCATAATACTTCTTGCATTTTTATGAAAAAATGTGTTTAGTTGCAATACCTCCTTTGGAAACTAAATATAATTTTCCTTCTTGTCCACTGTGATGAGTTATTGAAAGCCTTTCCCTCATGAACAAGAAGAAAAAGTACCCTTTGAAAAATAATTATCATTCTTTGGCCTGTGTCATGACCCATCTCATCAACCACTTTTCAACTCTATTTTGTTTGAAAAAACAAAGACTAAATGTTAAGCTTGTTTATCACAGAGTTGATCTTTTGGTAGATTTTTAAGGAAATCACACCCCTCAGCTAAGTTTATAAATTTCTTGGCTCTCAGACTGTCTTTGAAAGAAAACCCTGATAGGAGATAGGCCAGCTTTCTTTGACATTTTATAGCGCTCGCGCTTTTCATTTTTTTTTGACAAGATTTCCTTGCTCAGAAGATTTCAACTATCTTCTGCTGCTCTGACCATTTGTCTCTTGGTTAGTCAAAACACTTAAATCAGTCACTCCTCTGGCCCTCTTCTTATGAATGAAGGAGGCCTATCTTGACAAAATTCTTGATGTCCTGTCAACCTTTCTTTCCTTTAATCATCATTTTCATATACAGACCTTTCAGTTGTTGTCTCACTATAACCTAAGTTTGTCCTTATAGTTAGTGAAAATCTTAAAAACAGACTTTGTCCATTGGCCCTCTGCTTATAGATGAAGGAGGCGCTCTTAGTCTTCAACCCTCTACTTATGAAATGAAGGAGGTTCTTCAGTCTTCAAACCCTCTGCTTATAGATGAAGGAGGTTTTTTAGTCATGTCATATCATCAGTCCTTTGACAGTGCTATTTTTTCTTTCACTATCCTTTCAGGCTTTGAATGTGATCACAGGAGCTTAATGAAAAACTCTCTGCTCTTTGGCTGCATCCCAGTCTCAAGATCACATTGAGAAGCAACTTTCTTCTCATGTAGAGCCAAATATTGTCTTCTGAGATGCTGGTATGCCTCTATCCTTGAAAGATCCATTAAAACACTGTAAAAACACCTAGAATCAGTTTGACTTATGGTACATGAATTGTTGAGACTTGAGGGTGTATGAGTAGCGCGACCTAGGGCTGTAACCAACTTTATTTTCAGAATGGGAAGGTATGTTATGACTGGTCTATAGCAGATGGGGGTTCTTTGGCTTTAGGATAATTCACAAAGGGAGAAATTCCTAAAGCGCCACTTCCTAACTTAGGGGAGACTTTTTGGACAGATTTGGATTGTTTCTTTAGAGCCTATGGGAAGAATAGTATGGCTGAGGCTAGGTAGGATTTTATAATGAGGTTTCACCTTGTCATGAGCAGACTGAAAGGTATAAGGGAAAAAAGTTTATGGGTGTTTTCTAGCTGGAAAATTTGAGAAATTTTTAGATCATCTGCTAGAAAACTTGGCTGTTACAACTAGTCATCACCAATTAGTGAAAAATACTAATTACTAACACATGGTAATACATATGTTGTCTGACAGAAAGGCACAATACTGATCCCATCACCAGTCATTGTACATAGGATCGTGCTCATCCCATTTTATGAAACTCTACACTTAAACTCAAAGGGTTGAATGTAGTCCATCAATGCAAAATTACGATATATTTTCATCTCGTCCATGATTAGATCAAGGGTCCTTTGCACTGTGATATGTTGGTGCTTCAAATCAACATTTTGTTCTAACCCTTGGTTATGCATTGGTCCTGATGGTGTGTCCTCATAGATTTCAATAAGATTTACTGAAACAATATTTGCTGAAATTTCATGCATACCTTGGATCAACTAATGTGTGGGAACCTCTTTCGAGAACACAAGAGTTCCTCCAACCAGGATAATGGTGTCTCCAACTACTAGTAAGAGATATGGCTGCTCTTCTACCAATGTACCAGCGCTGGAATCTTCCTCCTCTTCCTCATGCACCTCCTGAATCATGCATGGGACTCTATGTGTCAAGAGCTCAAGACTATCTTGCAAGGTTGCAAGTGTCTCTTCTCTAGACGTAAGTACTTATGCAACTGATGGTGAATGTAGTGACTCCTTGTCTAGAGTGACAATATTGAAATCCTCCTTTGTTTCCTTAGGACATTTCTCTTTGTGGCACATTTCTGTCTTCTTCACATCAAACTTCTTCCTAAACTTGTGAAAGAAATTTGAATATTTAGTCACCTTTGCATGCTCCATGTGACTAAACCACCAATCATTGGCTTCACCTACAAGATGAAGTGTTGCAACTTGGACAACCTCTTTTTCAGCCATAGGATGTAGCATGAAAAATGTATCTAACTCTTTCCTCCAAGCCTTAATAGTGCTTGAGGAAGATCCATCAAATGTAGGCAAATAAAATATATTGTGTATATTTCTTCTATTGCTGCTATTGGATATTATTTCTTCTTTGATTTCAAAGAATTCTTTGAGAGTTAGACTCTCTTTGAAAGCTCTAGATTGTTCCTTGTACTATTCAAGATACAAACAGAGAGTCTCATGAGTCTCAGGCTCTCTTATTTCTTCATTTCTATACCTCTCACCTTCTTCAAAGAAAGTGGGCATAGTAGATATATGAGGAGATCTATGATTCTCTGGTTTTCTATGCTGCTGATAGGAAGTGTTTGGACCTTCCTCATCAAATATTATTCTTAGATCCTTCCATTGCATTTCTCTCTTCATTTGATTGACCTCCTTGGATAGATATTTCTTGGATATACAGAGAGGAATGGAAAAATCCTCCTTCATGATAGATCTCATCTATCTACTTCTTCTTTTGATGCAAACGATGAAGTGTCCACAAGATTATCCAAAGATCATGCTCTGATACCACTGTAATATCCCAAAAGGGAGAATGCATTAATACTGAAGCACAATATAAGAACTACAACTAAGTAAACACTAAATCTAAGGAAAACATCAAAATATATAGAGAAGCTGAGCCATTTTACTATATGGAGATGATTCAATTACACAATGTACAAAAGATGAGTAGATCTAGCCCAAGAGATGGCCTAGAATCACCTTGCAATGATGCTACAACTAGCACTGTGTAACTAGTGAGCTTACAAAAAGAAATAATACTTTGTTCCTTCTGCTGCTGATATACATGAAAATTTTGATAAAGGAAATGCAGATCTAGGAAGCTCAGAAGCTTTGATGATGCCAAGATTTAAGATCTGGCCAATGTGATGGGAACCCAAGGTAACCGAGAAAGGATTTTCCAGATCTATAGCTTTGGATCACCCTCCCAAGGTTTGATCCTTTGAATGATGGGTTTACATATTTGAAGCTAGATCTAATCCAAATATGACTGCAATATGTTCTACAAACATATCTGAGGTTTGAGGGCTGATCCCTCCTTTAGATCTACAAGCTAGGAGCTTGAGATCTTGTCTCCTCTTCTTCCTCCTTCAAATTGCAGCAACTGAATATGCAGCTACTACATAAACTGCACTGTACAAGAGGGAGATGCTCTATTCTTGCTAAAATATGTTGCAATAACCTCCAAGATGATGGAAATGGTGATATCAAGGTAAGGGGATGATCCCTCACAGGATTACTAGCTAAAATACTAGCAACTTCCTTCCTCCTTTGGATCTGCAATGATAGACTATGCAATCCTTGATGGGAATGTAGTTGATAGGAGGTCAATAATGTTTTGCCTAATGCCAGATCTGAAATGAAGCCCTTGGAATTCTGATCTTCAAGCCCAAGGTGATATGAATAATCCTACACCAGTTCTCAAGCTGAAATACCGAAGACAACCTCCACATCCAAAATGATATTTAGAAATTGCGTAATTCCTGAAAGTAGATGTTATGCAGATGATGGAAAAGATAAGTGGCACAAATTCCTGATGTATAATGAAGTACAACCCTCTTCCTTAGAGATCACTCAAATAAAAGAGGAGGGATTCCCGACTAGGAACACCCTATGCTAAACAACACTTGCAATCTTAGCTAAACAACCAAAGAA
This sequence comes from Pinus albicaulis, assembly GCA_034641835.2. Classification (NCBI taxonomy): domain Eukaryota; kingdom Viridiplantae; phylum Streptophyta; class Pinopsida; order Pinales; family Pinaceae; genus Pinus; species Pinus albicaulis. Next base: position 525,694,097 of record CM076573.1, on the reverse strand, counting down.
AGCATGGAATGTCACACGACAATTCTAGATCTAAACAGAACTCAAAATCTATATTCAATAGCCTACCTTCATTGTTTCCTTCATATCCTTTATATAGTTTATGAGCCTTCCCATGCGTTGGCCTGCCTCTAAACTGCGTTGTGCATGTGGACATAATCCCCCATGTTTGACTACGTTGTCTCTCCAAGTCATCGATCATGTCTACATAAAATGTACACCCTCTCCATTATGTGTTTATTAATTGCACCACTTCCTCCATTACTTCATCATGAAGGCTCTATGATCTTTCATTAGATGCCTTCCATGATCTTAGTTGACTGCTTCAACCTCCACGATCTATCTCATTAATGAGAGATGATATCCAATCCATTCACATTAGTAGCTACTCCACTACTTCGTTATGTAGATCTATGCTTAATTAATCCACATTCACACATAAAAAATGCATATTTATTCATCTTGAGAATTATGGGGCCCTCCACCCTTTTATTTACTTAATTCATTGAGACAATTAAGAACTCTAATATTCCAAATATCAAGTGAAATTTTGGAAGAATTAGAGTCCTCCCCAGAAAAATGTTGCTTGACCTCAAGCAGCTACAAAATTGGATGCAAAATACATCCATTTCCCTCCAAATGGAATCCACATAAGGAAGGCTTCCTCCATTTTCTACAATGTGTCATGCATGTTTGGTTCCAAAGTTGTCTCTAAAAAATGCATAGAATGACCTCCAACTGTATGGTTAGATGTCCTCCTTCCACCATGAAGTCCCAAGTGACAAAAATATGATGTCCAAAATCATCATCAACATATGAGATACATAAAATAAAGTGGTTCTTCCCACAAAGGAAAAGCTCCATCTCACAATATATCTCTTCATCCCATGTTTCATGAAGTACATTGAGCATTAACATGCCCTCATCTCTAGCCCCGTTGGCCTTGTTGGTTCCAAGCATCATTCCAAAATTATGCAAAAGAAGAAATAGACATATATGGGTAGACCAAAGTGTCAAACCATATTCTCCTAATAATAACCACCAGAGTAGGGCCTCTTGCTGCCATCCTCCATCTCCTCCATGTAGGATGGTCAAGCCAAACTCCCCCAAAAGAAGCCAAAGAAACAAGAGATATTTCTGCCTCTTCACGTCAAGATATGAATCATGGAGTAAAAACAAAATACTGAATGACATATAGAATTTCATATCATCCCAATACAAACAAACTCCATTATCACATATCATGAGAGTACTATGCCATATTACAAACAATACAAAACACATAAACATGGGAGATGTCATGTGATGACCAAACTCTCTTAAGGACTTCAAATATGAACATGCCTTATTTTTCTATAAACTATAATTGATACACAAGGAGTGAGACAAGAAAATATGAGCCTTTGGGTAGTAACCATACTCACCCAAGAGCAGCCAGCACAACCATGCTTCCTTCTTCATTACATGAATGTTTTTCACGGCATGGATCAAAGAAATAATAGCCTTTGGGTAGTAACCAAACTCACCCAAGAGCAACCAACATAACCAAGATTCTTGCTGGCCTATGTCATATATTTTCAAGTGGTCTTGCAACCCCTTTCTTATCATTCTCACTGAATCATCCGAATGTGGATGATGAATTATGTATTGCATAAACAGGTATGCTCCCTTTGTAGAATACCATCCTACCCAAACTGATGAAGAAATTTTCACTCCATGAAATGTTGAAGTGTGCCTCCAATGAGATCTCTTAATGAGACCGTCATCACATCCATGGCCTTCCAAAACCAATGAGGTTCTGGATCTGCTGCATATAGAAGTCTCTCTTTAAGTTGTGAAATGCTCATTGAGAAAGTGTCATCAAGAAAGGAGAAAATATTTCTCATCTCAAGATGTCTACCATTTATCATCTTAACCTCCATTTCTTCATGAGTGAAGCTACCTTCAGAATGCTCCAAGAATAATTGGGATCCTTCATTATCACTTCTACTAAGTGATAACATTGTAGATATGCATGGTAATACATATGATGTCTCAAAGCAAGGCACCATATTGATCTCATAACCAGTCATTGTACATAGGATCATGCTCATCCCATTTTCTGAAACTCTACACTTCAACTCAAAGGGTTGAATGTAGTCCATCAATGACAAACTGGGATAGCTTTTCATCTCCTCCTTGATTAGATCAAGGGTCCTCTGCGCTGTCATATGTTACTGCTTCAAATCAGAATTTTTTTCTAACCCTTGGTTATGCATTGGCCCTAATGGTGTGTCCTCATAAGTTTCAATAATATTTACTGAAATAATATGTGTTCAAAGTTCATGCATACCTTGGATCAACTGATGTGTGCAAACCTCTTGCTAGAACACAAAATTTCCTCCACCTGGGATAATGGTGTCTCCAACTACTGCTAAGAGAGATGGATGCCCTTCTACCAATGTAACAGTGTTGGAATATTCCTCCTCTTCCTCATGCACCTTCTGAATCATGCATGGGAATCTATGTGTCAAGTCTTCAAAACTATCTTGCAAGGTTGGAAGTGTCTCTTCTCCGGATGTAAGTACTTCTGCAGCTAGTGGTGAATGTAGTGACTCCTTGTCCAGAGTGACAAGATCGACATCCTCCTTTGTTTCTGTTAGCCATCTATAAACTTTTGTATACCTCATGATGGCTAAATAGTATTTTAGATTTCAAAAAACAAGCTTTTATGAAAGACTTGTGAGTTTTTGAAATCTCACTCTGTTCATTGTCCTCAAGATATCCATTTCATTAAAAAATCTTCACTCAAATACTTCAAGTCACCCGCTGATATAAAATAAATTGAATTTAGGCTCTTTTATCCATCATTTCACCTTCATAACCTTCTCTCCATTTCACCCATTTACACTCATTTTCACTCATCTTGAACAAGTCACTTCTTCTTATGAAAAATCCCATTTTTCCTCCATTTACCCTTCATTTCCCCTACAAAGGTTTTTAAAAATCTCTCCTAAACCTTATAAAACTCCTTTATATGGTTTAAAAACCCTCTTTCAATCCCTTTTAGAACTCTAAAAAGGCTCAAAAACCCACTTTTTAAAGGCCTAACTCCACTCCATTTAGAAAATAAAGGCCTTAGGACCTCCTGGCTTAAACTGTAGCCCCTTCTCCTCAAATGACCCAAGATCCATGAATTTCTGCCATCCCAAAGCCCTCATAACTTTCCGACCCTAGTCCTATTCTCCCATAGGACCACGCCTCCACCTTTCCTTAAGCCCCTTCTTCATTTGTTCCCGACACCCCGTCTGCTCTTCCCTCCAATCAGATCTTAGCCGTAGATCCTCCAGGTTTGATGGCTACCATTAATCCCGAAGCTCTAACCCCGCCCGATGAAAGGTTCACTCATAAAAAAAGAGCTGACATCACTCGAATAGCCCACCGCCCACTATTCCAACGCCATCCAATCCCTGCATGCCATCTGTCCTCCTCCTCTCCCCGCTGTCGATCATGTCCACCGATCGCGCCCATCCCCTACCATTGATTTGGCTCCCCCAGATTCGACGGTCTATAACCAATATCACGCACATTTGCTGACAAGAGTTGAACAACCCTTTTCAACGTGAAATAAGTGGTTTTCCCAGGGACAGGTGTCATTCGATGAGTGGAATCGCGTCTGTTTTGGTAAAACCCACTTACCACTCAACCTCCGCACGAAAACCACCCAGTTTCATACGTAACCGCCCTTCCACCATTTCGCACCAAACTTAAAAATATCATCCTTTCCTCTGGTTCTGTCCATGGAACCTCTCCTCTGCGTATCTCCCTCCCTCCGTATCACTCCATCGCCACTCCCGAGCCTCCGAATGCAGTTTAACCATAAAAATGTAGGTTTTACAATATTTTTTTGTTTCTTATTGCAGGTTTAATGGCGGCCTATAATGTACAGCCAATATCAGTGCCAAAGAACTTCTGGATGACAATCATTGAGTTTCCCAAAGTACAAAAAGGGACTTACAGGGTTTCTTTCAGAATTTTGTCGATGTTTCATGGACATTGATTGATTAATGAAACCCTTCAGTGTAGCAAAAAGAAGGCACCTACATGCAGAAAACAAGCAAGAACGATCAAGATTGAAGACAGAAGACTCAAAAGCATAAACAAAGGATTAAGGTTTAAAGCAGCAATTTAAGGATAAAGCACATTTTAAGACATAAGATGATTAAATAAGGCCAAAAAAGAAATAATTAAAGGCCAAATCAGAGTTTAAAGCATAAATCAAACGGCTCAGCAAGGAAGAGTGCTTCGAATGCATAATCAACGAAGCAATTACTTCTCCAAAAGACAAAAATGCCACCTGCTATCCTAGTTTCCCTAAAGAAACATACAAAGTTATTGCAAAACAGATATATTTTACATAGACAACTCAGAAGTTATTACAAGCCTACTAATTAAGCCAAAAAGTCACACAAATGAAACTAAGTGGTTCAAAAGTTAATATAACATTCATTATGCAGAGTTAAACTATTAAATACATTTTTCCTTGGGCCTTGCATGGTCTCAAAGGTCAAAAACATTTACTCTGTCTTAGTGAACATTTAAGACCCCTTCTTTCACCCCACCTCCTCATTTATCTATAAATATTGTATGAGGAACTCATTGTAAAGGGTTGGATTATTATTCAGTGTTGGGTTGTCATTGATTGTTGTTGAAGATTTGTTGAGTAGTTAAAGAATACTAGGCTGGATAGAGAAGTTTTGAGCTGTAAAGACCTGCTGGACTTAGAGTATGTAACTATTTTGAACATCAATAAAACAAGCTTATTCATAGGATCTCGATCTATATTAATGGTGATGTTTTTCCTCTTTTTATTTGTATTTTCTTATGTTTTACATGCTGTCCATTTTCTCTGATAAAGAACATAAAATTTAGATTAGGATTTACTGTCATAGTACCCTATTTCTGTCTGAAAGATTTATCTTTATATTTTCTTCTGCTGAGGTCTAATTGGAGGATTCTTAATTTCCCTCTAGTTTATCCAGCTTGTTGTTTTAAGAATGATTCAATAGTGTATAACCAGGGAGAAATGTTGGTAAGCCCATGTTTGTCTGAGTACAACCTTAGATTTTTTTTTTTAATGATCTTATTCAAAGTTTGCTAAGTAGAGTCTAAACCAAGGAAGTCTATGGTATGCCCTGTCCTTTGGTCTGCCTTCAAAATTTTCTTTGAAAGATCCCTTGAGAGTATGCCAAAATTATATTAGATTATTTCTATTTGATCTTAGGCTATTCTCTTTTTTATCTTATATGTTTTCTTTTTTTTTAAAGTAGTCTTAGGATTACTGGATTCTTTTCTTAAAGGGTTGCTTCAATAAGAGTCTACCCAAAGAATTCTATGGCTTGCTCTATCCTTTGGCTTTCTTCAAATAGTTACTTTGAAAGGCTTTTCTTGTTTAGTGGAGCTAGGAGTTTCTTAGTTGACTATAGATTTGCTTCTTTCAAAACACTTTAATATTCCATTTAACAAATTAATCTAAAAAGATCCTTTAATCTAGATAAATTTCCCTATGGAAACCCTTGAAGAATTTTTGTACAATTAAATCTTTTTGTGACTCCATAACCCAATGGATTAATACTGTCTCATGACCTATCTGTGTAGATGAAACATTATTTCAATCTACTCTCACCTTCACCCTTCAAATGACCTTCTCAGTTAATAATACCCAACCAAAAAAAACAAGTTCCTAAGAGCTTCATAACTAGCCTAATATCATAAACAAAGCATAATTAAATATCCTTTGAAAAAGCACTTAATATAGATACCCCTCTCTGAATCCAGGAAGGCTAGGTCCTAAGATTCCAAAGTGGTTGTGATGTGGCCCCTGCAACATTTATTCTTGCCAATATTGTAAATCACAAGGAACCAACATAGTGGTAGCCATACTGGGGACTTTGAGTAATAAACATTTCAGACTCACTCAAAACTCAGAAAAACCTCATTAATCTAAGGATGAATCAAGTGTCAGCCAAGATTGGTTCCTAATTGTTGATGGTGGACAACAACTAGTCCTATAAAACAAGTAAAAATTTTCCACCTGGTGACTCCATTGGTTTTCAGTAGGCCTTCTAACCCCATTGGTGGTCCAAAGACTCCACTGGGAAACCTATTTTATCATTATAACATCACAAAAACCTAGTTAAGAAAACTTTGTGCATTAATTTTTCTTACACAGATTAGTTTGCCTTTAAAAAACTGTCATATTTGGCTAACTTTTCTTATCTTTGGGTCTAAATCCTGGCTTTCAAAAGAATCCATACTAGAGCCTATCCTGACCAAAATCCTCCTGAAATAGTTGAAAATACTGAAAGCATCCTTAGGAAGTCTCCTACATCCAAAAAACCAACTATCGTCAAACCAATTCATAGAGAAAACTCTGTCCCTGAAAATCTTACAGCTCTGCAAAATACCCAAGTTGACTTACCCATCATAAGAAACCCATCTAGAATCAAGTAATTAAGTGGTATAGATCACATAGTCTTTGAGCCTGTAAATTCACAGCACACTAGCAGTAGAGAAGCCTCCCCTCCCACACCTCCTGATATCCATTTCATTCACAATTTTGGCTTCTCTGTAATGTTCCCAATTTTTATCCTCAAGCTAAAAGGAACATTATAGTTAGAAGTATTTTATTTAGTTAAATAAAATGGGTAAGGAGGCCCTATAATCCTTGAGAAGGAAGAATACACACTCCTCATCTGAAAGGAGGAAGAATTAAGCAGCTGATTTGAGCACCACATGGTGTGAATAGGATTGGATCAAGTTGATCTAGTCATATTTGACCAAGTCCACATGCATTGTCTAGATACAATATATCTCCTTAATGGACTGCGCAATTTTAGAGGGGGATCACTTGCATGAGTTGGAAGGCACATCTGGATGGGACCCATGGTGGAGAGGAGAACTTGCTATATATGGAGTGGAGGAGAGCCATTGTGATGCATGCTTGATTATTATTTTCTTGGTCTGCTGAGACTATGCTCATCTTGCTGTTTAGCAAGAAGTACAGTGATGCATAGCACTAGGGTGTTCCCAGGCGGGAATCCCTACCTCATCCTTAAGGAAGGAGAGGTTCTAGAGCTACATTTCCTCATTCTGAAATTTGGCCAAAGCTACCTCCTTCAGCCACAACATTATTCCTGTAGCAGATTAACTTTGTGTTGCAGGGTGCAGCAACAAAGGATCTCTTGAGTCATTCTTGGCTTATTTTTCAGTGGAGGGCTTACCTATCTATTGGAGGATTAGTGAGGAGGACTCTTGGGATTATTTTAAGATAATTGGCATCAGGCCAACCATCCATATTCCCTCACAGTGCAATTTCCAGTGAAATCTGCGTTATTTTGCAAGCAGTTGCTCGGAGGGTTATTTGAGCTTATCAGAAGGAGTGTTTTTGAGTAAAATGGATCGGTCCTTTGCTTGAGAAAATTATTAGAGGAGGGCATGAGTATTTCAGATATGATACAACCTCATTCTTATTTTGATTCAATTGCAGAGACAAGTTACTTTTCACATTGTACTTTCTCCGGCATTTCTAGCAATCTCTCCTAGATTGGCTAGAAATCTTGTATTGAGGCCCATTCCTCTATTGTTGGGAATTTATTTGTATGTATCAGCCATATTTTATGTATTTAAATCTAAATCATCATCTACTCTCATAGATATTGCATAGTCACTGCTTTCCGGCATTTTGTGCAGTTGTTGCATCTCATGTATTTCATGTGTTAATCTTTGGAGATTGATTCCCATTGCATGAGGGGTTTATTCCTCATGATATTTCTGTATATTTATACTAATATATTAATATCTATTTTGTATACATAATATTTCATCTCATGACATATTCATATTTGCATATTTTTATGATTGTGTTCATGTATTGCTGTAAGTTCTCTATTTGAGCAGTTTTCCAAGATACTTAGGTGTGGGAGATCTATATAACCCACCTAGAGTTATTTATTTGGGCTCTAATTCTAGAAGTGGAGTATTTACTGTATTAAAAGAGGGATCCAAGTCCCATTTCAGCTTAATTTTACATTGCCTTCCTTATATAGCGTCCCCTTGGACCATATTGCAGAAAATCCTGAAAAAGGGATATTACAGTGGTATCGAAGCATCAATCTTGGCTCAGCCTATGTAGCCCAAGATAATGTGCCATTAGAAGGAGAATTTCCTCATTTAGAATAGGAGATATACAGAGAAAACAAGAAAAGAGAAATTACGGAAGAGGAGATCTCCCTGCTCCTTTTTCAAACTATGGAAGGTATCATAGAAGATCTCAAGGAGATAGAAAGGGAGAATTGCAGAAAGTTTCTGAGAGGTTTGAAGATGAAGCTAGCCCTAGCTACTATCATGAGGGGTGTGGACATTCAGCCACACATGCAGATCCATAGTGCATTTCATTTCCCACTTGCAATACAGGAAGAATGGAGAAAGAAGATGAGGCCATTGGAGTAGCAGCGCTGCAACTCAAAGGTATGGTTCATGATTGTTGGTTTGAAAATTTTATTTCATATTTTCATGCAAATGTATATGATTAATTCACTAAGGGTTTGGTAAATAATTTTGATGGAATTCAATATGAATCATCATGTATCATAACTTCAAACACTTTTCATGCATTGTATGGAACCATAAAACAAACTCCATTCCTTATTTCTAAAAGGGATGAAAACATGTATGATGTCTTTCCTAGGGAAAGATCTCTATTATGTGAAGGGCCCTCTTCCATTTTTGAAGACATGGAGGTGCTTCCTTCAAGAGATGACCAAGATCTAGGGTCTCTCCTTAATGATGAGGTATTCTCATTTATTGAGGGAGGGGATGCGCACAAGAGAACAAACAACGTTGTCACACTGGGAGGAAATCAATCACCACATGGAGGTGAAAGGGGAGCTTTTGCTTCCATTAGAGGAACCCTTGTACCTTTGCAAGGAGTTCCAAATATGTTAACATGTGGGAACCATGGCACAATTCCGGAGTCATATGTAGTAGTTATTTGGGATTGTGAGGCGGAGGAGGAAGAGAAGGATCAAAATCAAGGGATGATACACCCTTATCTATTTTGGAAGGTTTTTACACAAGATAAGGAGACTCTACGGTGCAGTGAAGAAAGGGAAAAATCAGTCCACTCATACATACAGTCCACTTCTGAACTTGATGTCTCACTATATGGAGGCATTCCACCTGTGAGGCCACTTGATCTAGAGTTGATGAGGGGCATCTTGTTATTTGGTTCACCACTCTTGGATTTCGGAGAGGTGAAGAAATTGGAGGAGTCCAGCACAACATAGAGAGTTTGGGGTAAGCACAATGAGGAGGGAGACATTCTCTCATTTTCAGTATCACCCACTCTCATCAGTTATACTACGCTGACAGAGTTTGCTGCAAGGATGGAGGATGGCATCTTCATGTTGCAGGATGACTACTCCATAGATTTGGAGAGGACACTTCCTTTGAGGAAGGAATCTTTCACACATGGGAGGAGATGGAGGCCACTCATGCTTACTTTGGCCCAACTCGGGAGATTCCTTTTGGATGACAACTTCTCATGGGAGGCCAACTTCCAAAGGTCACCTTACTATTGGAGCATGAGCAGATTCATGATGGACATGGAAACATTTTGGAGGATGAATTTGGCATGGGGTATGTCAAAGTAGCAGGCAGCAGCGTGAGGGGAGCTTCACATTATAGATCAACAGCACTGTCTCTAAGGAGGATTGATCTGTATTGGAGATCTCATCTTTTAATAGAGTACTCCAAGGATCTTGGTGCATGCATGGTTCTTGATGACCTGAAGGGAGATGATAGATACATGGTGGATGATATGGTTATCTATTGTTATGGCAGAATCTTCTTGACTAGGGCACCTAGTCTCAACGAGAAACTATTACATACAGCACATGAGGACTTCCTAGCTATGCACCTTGATGTATATCTTGTTTTGTTAGAGGATTTCACTTGGGAGGGCATCTAGCAGGATATATATCAGCATATGGAGAGATGCATAGCCTGGATGGTGATGGAGAGGATGTCACAGCCACCTTCATACTCATTGGGAGTGAGGGAGCTTTTTCAATTGAGCTATTTCAGCTCAAGGTCTCAAGTACATGGTAGAGAAGGTATAATTTCACATTATATTTTGTAATTATTTACTTTATATGAGTAGAATATTGTATCAAGAAGGATCATCCCTTATTGAATTTTTTATAATGTACTTGCAGATACTTGTAGCATTGATTTTGGCTACCTTAATGGTGGTTTGTGGGGGAAGCCACATGACTCTTGGTGTGCTCCAGTAACACCACATTGTACATTCATGTTCACATCTTATGAGATAACTGTGGTAGCAAAAAAGTGGCTAGTAAAGCACTTGCTATCTTTTTTTTTGAGGCAGGCATGGAATGCACTGCGCTGATTCCTCATGTGGAACTATGTTTCACTCTCCAGTTGCCATGTGGCAGCTTGTTTTCATTGTATTTTACTTCCATATGTTGACGATGTTTGTATACTCATGGGATGATTTGTTTAGAGAGTGGGCTTGGAGTTGAAGATGCCCATTGGGAGTATGATTCTCCCCTTTTTACATGTTGTATGTTTCAAGAGAAACAATGGGCACACCATGATTCCCATGTCACTACTTTTCTCTTCATGTAGGAGGAGCTATTGGGAGAAAATGCATTGTTGGAGGAGGCACTTCATGGTTGATTCATTTTGTGGAGAGGCTTGGGCCAATTTTGGAGGCCATGAAATTTCAGCCCAATATCAACAACCCCCTCATACTTATCATAAATGGAGGGAGAAACTACTTGGATGGAAAATTCTAAACTATCCATTCAACCCCAACATGTTGCATAGATCTGGGGTTAAGGACTGCTTTGTTGAGATACCTAGGATGGCTCATTTCATTTGGATTATTTCATGGGTGAAGGAGTCACTCATTGGGAATAAGACTTCCCATGTTTCTCATCACTCTTGCCTTGAGGAGGCCATTGAACAACAAGGAGATTTCCACTTGCATCTTCTATTGATGTATACTTTGGTTTTACACACTTGGAGGGATACATGGAGGACAGATTTATTGCATACTTTGATCAGCTATGGTGGGTTCTATTGATGATGAGGCCACAAGAAGAGGAGGAGGAATTTTTCTCTACCTTGCAGTTGCTTGAGGAAAAGCAACATTTTTAAGGGGGAGGACTGTAATGTTCCCAATTTTTAGCCTCAAGCTAAAAGGAACATTATAGTTAGTGTTACACCAATTTTTGGTCATCTAACCTATTATCATTAGATGTACCCAAGTACACCATGTAAGACCAATTTCACCCTAAGTAAAATTTCTTTCACTATGTAAAATAACTTAATAAAACACATTTATTAGGTTGTTTATGGTTTAAACAAGAAACCCCAAGAGGAAATATTAAACAAATCTATATTTGTTTGGTTTTCCTCATGGAATAATTAATTAAATAGTAGTTTAATTATTATTCCTAGTCATATTTAACCCAAAACAAGGAAATTAATTAGATAAATCCTTATTTATCTTATTATTTTCTAGGAATAATTATTTAAACCTTATTTAAATAATATTCCTTGTTAAATTTGACTAAATCATTTATAAATAATTGAATAAATCATTATTTTTTTAATTATCATCCAACCACATCCTTAAAATGATAAATAAATCATTTATTTATTTATTATTTACAAATAAAGGGCTTTGACACAATTCAAATTCCTTTCCTCTCCAACAAATATAATAAAATATTCCATAAAAGGTGGATCTAGATTTGGTTAATATTATTTTAATCATACACCAAGATCTAGAATGACCTAATATTTTGTTATAAATAGAAGGGTTTTTCCTACCATTCATCACCTTTTGTTGCCTCTTATATCACTCTAGATCTATACTCTTGTTCTGACTTTGAGCCATCATCATTGTCATATTTTCTATTATTTGCTTTGTGAGCTCCCTTTGAGTTGTATGTTTGTCTGGGTTTTCTACACCAACAAGAGAGAGAAATTATAGATTTGAAGTTCTGAGGACTTCCAAGAACCCATCCCATTGAGGAGAATTGGAAACACCTTTATTTTTTTCCTCCCAGCTGCCATTAATATAAAATTCTTCAAAAAATATTGTTCTTGTCTTGCCTATTGGATGCATGGAGAAAAACCTTATTTTTACTACTTAATGTCTTCTTATGCATAGATATGGATTTTTGCAGCATTTTTCTTGATCAAATAACTGTAGATCTGAAGATATTAGCAGCCATATTTTGTTGTTAAGGCTATTTGTTATGCACATCTAAAAAGGTAATTTTTCGTACACTTACACTAAGGATTCATCCTAACAGTTAGCAGTATTTTATTTAGTTAAATAAAATGGGTAAGGAGGCCCCATAATCCTTGAGAAGGAAGAAAAAACACTCCTCATGTGAAAGGAAGAAGAATAAAGCAACTGATTTGAGCACCACATGGTCTGAACAAGATTGGATCAAGTTGATCTAGTCATATTTGACCAAGTCCACATGCATTGTCTAGATACAATGTATCTCCTTAATGGACTGCACAGTTTTAGAGGGGGATCACTTGCATGATTTGGAAGGCACATGTGGATGGGACCCATGGTGGAGAGGATAACTTGCTATATATGGAGAGGAGGAGAGCCATTTTGATGCATGCTTGATTATTATTTGCTTGGTCTGCTAAGACTACACTCCTATTGCCATTTAGCAAGAAGTGCAGTGATGCATAGCACTAGGGTGTTCCCAGTTGGGAATCCCTACCTCATCCTCAATGAAGGAGAGGTTATAGAGCTAAATTTCCTCATTCTATCATTTGGCCAAAGCTACCTCCTTCATCCATAGTGTTATTCCTGTAGCAGGATAAATTTGTGTTGCAGGGTGTAGCAGCAAAGGATCTCTTGAGTCATTCTTGGCTTGTTTTTCAGTGGAGGGCTTACCTATATATTGGAGGATCAGTGAGGAGGACTCCCGGGCTTATTTTCAGTCATTGGCATCAAGACAACCATCCATCTTCCCTCATAGTGCAGTTTCCAGCTAGATCTGCGTTATTTTGCAAGCAGTTGCTGGGAGGGTCATTTGAGCTTATCAGGAGGAGTGTTTTTGAGTAAAAGGGATTAGTCATTTTTTTGAGAACATTATTAGAGGAGGGCATGAATATTTGAGATCTTATATAGCCTCATTCTTATTTTGATTCAATTGCAGTGAAAACTTACTTGTCACATTGTACTTTCTCCGACATTTATAGCAATCTCTCCTAGATTGGCTAGAAATCTTGTATTGAGGCCCATTCCTCTATTGTTGGGAATTTATTTGTATGTATCAGCCATATTTCATGTATTGACATCTACAACAGTAGCTACTCTCATATAGACTGCGCAGTCACTGCTTTCCAACATTTTGTGCAGTTACTTCATCTCATGTATTTCATGTGTTAATCTTTGGAGATTGATTCCCATTGCATGAGGGGTTTTTTACTCATGATATTTCTATATATTTATGCTGAGATATTAATAGATATTTTGGCTGCATAATATTTCATCTTATGACATATTCAGATTTGCATAGTTTTATGATTGTGTTCATGTATTGCTGTAGGCTCTCTATTTGAGCAGTTTTCCAAGATACCTAGGTGTGGGAGATCTGTATAAACCACCTAGAGTTATTTATTTGGGCTCTAATTCTGGAAGTGGAGTATTTAATGTATTAAAAGAGGGATCCAAGTCCCCTTTCAGCTTAATTTTACACTGCCTTCCTTATACAACGTCCCTTGGACCATATTGCAGAAAATCCTGAAAAAGGGATATTACATTCTCTCACCCTAGATCTGATCAACAGTACTTAGCAGGTCCAAATACTTCTGTTACACTCACCCACACATCCAATATTCAAACCACTTTATCTTATCATCAACCTCATATCACAAATCCTCCACTTGTAAAACCCCCATTATTTCCACAACTACATATCATGGCAACATGGTATGCTCCCTTAGTCCTTCCTTTACCTTTAGTTGTTTTTCCACTGGAATATCAATCCAAAATTCCATTATATGATGCTAGTGGTTCTAATACATCTCAAAAACATGTGGACATAATGAATGAATACTTTGACAAACAAGAAATAGATTATGAAACTATTAAACTTAGAATGTTTGCTCAAAGCTTAGGGGGAGAAGAAAGAAAAAGGTTTAAAGGCTTAACCCCTAATAGTATAAATGACCTCCCTTCTTTTCATCAATTATTTTTAAACAATGGTAATTCAATAAGAAGCCTCTCCAAATTCTTTCTGAATATCAGAACATTAAAAGGAGTGCTGGAGAAGGAGTACAAGAGTACTGCACTAGATTTAATAGTGTGTACAATGCCCTACCTATCAATATGAAACCACCACAAAGCCTAGCTTTAATGAAATTTCCTGATGGATTTGACCCTGAAACAGACTGTGTACAATGCCCTACCTATCCATATGAAACAGACTATGTATTTTTTCAGAGAGTTCCAATGTTACAACTAGTGACCAACCAACCAACAAATTCTCATCTTCTTCAAAAGTATTTATAGAAGAAATGAGGAGGTGGAAGAGTTCTAGGGTTGAGTATCATTAATTCTATACTAAATGAAACTCCTAGCCTTGAAAACCATGCAAGGCATTAGGTAGGAAAGCATTTGATTACAACTCTATTTCATTTATTCTGTTTTCTTCTTTTTAGGCTTAGTGGGTGAAAAGATTGAATTTAAGGCTCTTCTTATCTTTACAATAACTTCTGCTGACAGTTTGGAATATTTGATTTTTCTTGTAATAACTGTTAGCTGCCTTTTTCTTTAATGTTATTTACTGAGCTTTAATTCGGGATTCCTTTGAGGCAGAGTGGCTTCAGGTGGAAATTTTAGTAGTTGGGGATTCAATTAGCCCCTATGATGTGGCATTTGAGGATTTTCTAGAGATTTTTCTTCATTCTGTGGATCTGGCCTTTGATATTCAATTTGTGCCTTGATCCCTTTAAGCTTTGATTAACATCTTTAATCCTAATATTCTTGTTAATTGATGTTGACTGTGTTTTGTTGTTTGCAGGTGCGTAGAGGGTTTGTCAGAGAAATTGTTCATAAAATCGATAATCATGACTTATCGATCTTCTAAAAACATATAATTATCACTTTAAACCCTTTAATTTGTATAAAAGGCTGTGAGGATCGTCATCCTCGGCCCATAATAACATTGTAATTCTTGCGGGAAGTTTTACCTTAATCTTCATTGAACCTGCATAAAACAAACAAAGTTAATTGAAATCCTATGAGGATTTGGTTTAGAACTTCTTAGGAGGGTTATGGAAGCGGTCGCAACTGTGAGGATGAATGGATGCAGTAGTGTAAGGAGAAAAACCGTGGTGAAAAATGACACGGGGGTTTAAATTTGAATTAGGGCACAAATTGAGTAGAAGTGGTTTCAGGAAAACCGACAGCGGTTGTCACACAGCATTTGGGGGGGGGGAGGCGGTTTTAACTTTTGGAATGCAATTCCATTTATCGCTTGACAGGTGGAAAATGAAAACCGCCTATTTCGCAAAAAAAATTAGCGTTAAGTTTTAGGCGCAAAATTTTTGCGATACGCATTTTCAACCATTGGATCAGAGGGTCCAGATCCAATAGTACAGAATGAGTGTGATGGGAAAGTTGCACGGAGGAGGAATGTAGTGGGGCCCCACGATGATGTTGATTTTGCCGCGTAGCGGGAAAGTGTTGGTTTTATCGGGTTAAGTCCCGATCGTTAGATCTTCAGATCGGAAGGTTATGATTGAGGGGGGAAGCGGATATGTTAAAAGGGGAAGAAAGGAAGGGAAGGTGATTGGGTGGAAGGATGGGGTCCGATGGCTGTTGATCTATAGAGATAAACGGTCTAGATTTGTTTAGACCATAATGTCGGGAATGAAGAAAATAGAAGGAAATTTGGGTTCGGAAAGGTTTTTAAGCCCTTTAGCACCTGATTTTAGGGCTTCAAGATGCATGGAGGAAGGGGCTAAAGGAGATAAGCCCTCGGGGGCTTAAATGCCTTATAGTGCTAAAAGACTATTTTTAGGCCAAAACAGGGTTACGATAGGTGAGATAGGGGTTTTTAAACCAAATGAAAGGGGAACATAAGGTTTAAAAAGGGTTTTGGGATGGTTTAGAAGTAAAATGAAGGTCTTTATGGATGAATATGGAGAATGAAATGGGAAGTGTAATGATGGAAAATGGGGCCTCATGAGCAGTCTTTTTTGGTAAACATCAGGTACTTTAGGATTAATAGTAAAACAGCAGTGAAGATTAATACCAAGGATCAAGGACATCATAAGACTTCAAGAACTCACAATTTGGAAATGAATTGTTTCTTGAAGGCTTAAAAAATATTTAGCCACCATTTTATATAACCAATTTTATAGGTGGCTAATAGTGGCTCCACATGGGGATGGCATCTTCTTGAAGGTGTCAAGAACTTTAGACAATTTTCTCTGGAAGCTGATCAGTCTCTTGCACTTTGATAATATTATTATCAGCTGCTAACGAAAATGACTTAGAACTTGATATATCAGCAGAAAATTATTTCCCAAACATCTACCTACACAGCCTACTTCCTAACATCTTTTCTTCAGAAGGTGCACTTGGACTTGCAAACCTTTCCATCAATCATTTTTTCTTTTATTGAAAACATAAAACTAGTCTAAGTATACTCTTATTCCTCCATGAGTTCAGATTAAGTAGTTGAACTCATAAGTTTCTCTACTTAACTACTATATGTCAGGATTAGACTGTCTGACATACTTTTATTCTCTATTTTCTAGAACAGAAATTTTAAAAACAGCCAAGCCAGGATTAAGAAGTTTGACTTGCTACTGATCTATGGCATAAAAACAAGCTGCACATAGACTGTTATTTGCAGAAAAGTAAGAAAAAATTGTGAAGGCTTAAGATCTAAAAATTAAAACATCCTTCATTATTTCTTCAGCTCTAGTTTTGGTCTTGTTTGAGTTGTGTTTTCTCTCTCATTTGGTTCAAGTTTTGAGCATATTGGAACCAGTTTGTTTTCTATCTTTGGCTCAAGATTTAATCTAATTAGAGCCATTCTTCTTTTGAAATTCATAGTTTCAGATATTGGATTTGTTTGAACCTTTGTTTCCTCTATCCTAATCTACCTTACTGATAAGCCAAGATTGTGTTGTTTGGCTAATATAATTCACTAACCTATTAGTAGTAAATTGAAAAGCTAATTAGTCATGATTAGGCTGTATGACTAACTAGAAGTGTGTTTTTAGGAGTGGCATTTGAGCTTGCACACTTTCAGACTTTGTCTCTCTTTTTTGGTATGGGGTTGTACCTTTCTTTTTTTTATCTGCCCTCTTTTTCTCTTTTCTATTGTTTTTGTATTTTTCTTATTTTTCTTCTTCAGAGAAATAAACAAAAAGACTAACTAGATGCTCAAGAGCTGAGCTTTATTGACATTCCTACCTACCATAATCTAACTTTGAATATTTACATGTTTAGTTGATGAACTCTCTTTTCTAGTAAAACCAATCCAGTAAATGATTCCATGATTGGTCCTTCTTCATCTCTTTGGGCAGGCTAGACAAACAGGGCCACTCCCATTCCTTTTGTTTCTTAGCAGCAGTGCTAAAAAATCTTCTCACTTTTGGTAATAAACTGCTCTCAATAACCTTTATCCCTTCTTCAAATACCTTCAAGAAGTGAGTATAGGAATATTGAAACAATGTCTGGTTATGAACATTTGTAAGATAGGTTTCAACTAGGGTTACCTTTTCCTCCACTGGATCAAGATTAAGATTTTCTTGAGAAAGAAAAACTTCCTCATCTTCAGTATTATCTGAACTGGATGACTCATCATATATTGTAGTGCTGTCCTCTTGTAGTCCTGGTATACTCTAATTTAGTGGACTGTACTCTGTGAAGAGACCATCATGTTATTGAGTAGGGGTATCTTTTATTACCTCAATCCTATCAGGAGAAGGCTCCTCATCTTCATCCTGCTCAATAAATTCCTCTTTCTTTTTAATCTCAACATTACAACTAATAGATTGTTGATTCCCAATTATGTGAAAGTTATTTCTGATGGGCTACATTATCTTATTACTGATTTCAAGCTAATGATAATTAAATTAATGACACCAATCAAATGTTGGTTGCCCTGCATGATTAGTTTCTGCTTGAAGCTCATCATCATCATTAGACTGATCAAAAATTGGAAAATCATTAGCATAGACAATCTCACCAATCAAACATATTGGGTTATCAGTTTGTTTTTCTTTGATTTTTTCTACAAGTTTATTTTCTGGTTCAAGAAAACAAGTTTCAGTAGGTAGATGAGCTGAAATGCTTTGTTCTAATGAAGATTCGAGGGCTGGCTGTTTGTTTAATATTTGGTCAATTTCTTTTTCTGTCAGAAGGGGATTTTTTCTTTTGCTTTGGACAGAAGTAAAACAATCCTCTTTCTCTTATATTGACTGAATTTGAGGCTGGATGTATTCTTGAGCCTCTTCTATGGAATCATTACTTGTGCTTGTAGGGAAACTTTGAGGATTTTCTTCTTTTTCCTGATCTATCTCAGTTTCAAACAACTCCTCATGATTTTCATGGTAGTCACTTTGAATATAAGGTTCATGAGTTGTTTCTACTATATTGTCAGGATGCCACTGTCCTTTTAAAATATGAAATGAGATATAACATAGAGGGAGAGTCCCTATATGTGCTGATTTTTCTTCTATTTCATATTTTGTGTTTCCTAGGGGGCCTATTGTCTCCTCAAAACACTGCTCACTTTTTACATTTGCATTTTGGTCGTAAAGTTCTCTTAATAATGCAATATAAGATAAAGGGATGTTGTCAAGACTTTCTTGATGACCTTCTTCATTTTTTTCTCTGTAATCTTGCTCACCATCTTCTATAAAGTCTTGATCATCATACATATCTTGCTCATTGCCTAGGTCTTGTAGTGGTTAATTTTGTTCTTGATCTGGAAAAATCATGGGCTACTCTAGATCATCAATATTTAAATTGGCCTCATACCTATCCATTCTATTTCCAAGAATATACATCATTTTTT
The DNA here is from genome assembly GCA_034641835.2 of Pinus albicaulis. Taxonomy (NCBI): domain Eukaryota; kingdom Viridiplantae; phylum Streptophyta; class Pinopsida; order Pinales; family Pinaceae; genus Pinus; species Pinus albicaulis. The sequence continues at coordinate 525,674,952 of CM076573.1, read as the reverse complement.
CCATCATGACTAGTATTTTTGCTTCTGGGTCTAAATCTAAATCCATGCTTGTAATAAAGATGTCACTGTATATTTTCAACCAGTTCAGAGTCTTCTGCCAGTGGATTCATTAGGTATTTGGGATTGTGGAGTCACTAGGTGGAAGATTTTGAACTTTTTTGTCCCCCAACAACATGATTTGGTTTGCTCAATGCATTCCCAGGAGAGTTTACAAGGACTAGTGAAGTAATAGGCCTACTAGAGTCCAGTGGAGTTGCCAGGTGGAAAATTTTTAGCTTTTGTGAAGCTAAAATTGTTTTATGGTTCCACCACCACATTTATTATGAAGCAAATCTGAAATATTTTTGGGTTTTTTTTGAGTTTCTATGGTTGTTTGAAATACTAACAATTCTATAAGAGCTTGCTAGGCAACTATGAACTCAGTAGTCCCACCGTGATCGCCATTATGTTGGTGATGAGGTGGGATAACAATTCCCAGGGTATTCTTTGTCAAATTAAGGGCCTAAAGAGTTTTAAGAGGTATTCAGGCAACTATATACTCAATAGGTCCCACCGTGATTTCCATTATGTTGGGGTCCTATGTTTTGATAGATTGGCTAACCAAAAGACAAGGCAACATTAGAACTAATCTTTATAGTTCCAGGATCTAGTCCTCATGTTCTCAGAGAGGGATCTCTCAAATTATTTGTTTGCAAAGGTATATATTTTTTTCCTATAAGTATTGATTTTATACTAGTTATTAAGTGCAGGTGTTTGTTTGGTTTGTTTGTTTGTTTGGTTGGATTGGCACAACAGAACATGAAAGGTCTAGGAAAGATAGATAGAAATAAAAAGTGTCAGATTCATTGGGAAATGGAGTCAAGAAGAGGTTTATGACAGACTCATCAATGGATATGGGATATCAAAGGGAAAATCTAACTTGGCCACAGGATCCTTTAGTTTTGTGAATGAGATGGACATTAATGATTTTGGAAAGAGAAATTGAATTCTCAACAAAGGGAACTTAAAAACATAACTTGAACATAAAGAGGCATTTCATAGACAGGGCTAACCATGAATTCCACAAACCACACTTTAAGAAAATAATGATTTCAAGACAAATTTTAAAATGAAATCTAAGATTCGGGGAACACCCTATTTCCTCAAAGACTTTACTTCAAAGGAATTAGAAAACATAAAAGATTCACTGATAATTGCAGTCATAGAAGAGGGAAAACTTAACACATCTATGATCACAACTATAAAGACCTTTAAAACAATTATTCAAGTGTGGACAAAGGGAATGATCAAAACAGACCTCCTTGGATAACTATAAACAATGGTACTTCAAAGGGATACTTCAAAAACAGTTTTCAAGTGGCAGCAGGCAAGCAAGGAAAAACATAAAACATGTTGGAACCAACTATTTGAACTATTAGAGAAATAAAAAAGCATAAGGGTTCAAGAGAATGTTTAAAGACTCTAAAATTCCCTAGCAGAAGAAAACATAAAACAGTGAAGGATAAACAGTTCTAAGGTGCTTCTAGGATTCATTTCTTAGCCTAAAATTCTCATCCTACTGTAGTAAAAATTTATGAAACATAATGAAAATAGGAAAGATAGTATACAGTTCAGAATACATCACCAAAAACCAAGCTCAGGGATCCAATGATAGACCCTTCTCAAGAACAAGCATGTCAAAACATAATCCAGCTTCCAAGACTTCAATTTCTTCTTCAACTTCAACAGACTGTATTTTTTCAGAAAGTTCCAATGTTACAACTAGTGACCAACCAACCAAAAAATTCTCATCTTCTTCAAATGTATTTATAGAATAAATGAGGAGGTGGAAGAATTCTAGGGTTTAGTATCATTAATTCTATACTAAATGAAACTCCTAGCCTTGAAAACCATGCAAGGCATAAGGCAGGAAAGGATTCGATTACAACTTTGTTTCATTTATTTTGTTTTCTGCTTCTTAGGCTTAGTGGGTGAAAAGATTGAATTTAAGGCTCTTCTTATCTTTACAATAACTTCTACTGATAGTTTGGAATGTTTTATTTTTCTTGTAATAACTGTTAGCTGGCTTTGTCTTTAATGTTACTGATTGAGCTTTAATTCGGGTTATCCTTTGAGGCAGAGAGGCTATGGGTGGCAATTTTGGTAGCTGGGGATTCAATTAGCCCTTGTGATGTGGCATTCGAGGATTTTCTAGAGATTTTTCTTCATTCTGTGGGTATGGCCTTTGATATTCAATTTGTGCCTTGATCCCTTTAAGCTTTGATTAACATATTTAATCATGATATTCTTGTTAATTGATGCTGACTATGTTTTGTTTTTTGTGAGTGTGCAGAGGGTTTGTTGGAGAAATTGTTCACAAAATCGATAATCATGACTTATCGATCTTCTAAAAACATATAATTATCACTATAAACCCTTTAATTTGTATAAAATGCCATGAGGATCGTCTTCCTCAGCCCATAATAACACTGTAATGGTTGCCGGAGGGTTTACCTTAATCTTCATTAAATCTGCATAAAACAAACAAAGTTAATTTAAATTGTGTGAAGATTTGGTTTAGAACTGCTTAGGAGGGTTATGGAAGTGGTTGGAGCTATGAGGATGAATGGATGCAGCAGTGTAAGGAGAAAAACCATGGCGAAAAACAACACAGGGGTTTAAATTTGAATTAGGACGCGAATTGAGTAGAAGTGGATTCGGGAAAATCAACAGCGGTTTTCATACAACATTTGGGGGGGGGGGGGGGGGGAGGTTGTTTTCACTTTTGGAATGCGATTCCATTTATCGCTTGACACGTGGAAAATGAAAACTCCCTATTTCGCAAAAAAATTTAGCGTTAAGATTTAGGCGCAAAAATTTTGCGATACGCATTGTCAACCATTGGATCGGAGGCTCCAGATCCAACGGCACGAAATGAACGTGATGGGAAAGTTGTGAGGAGGAGGAATGTAGTGGGGCCCCACGATGATGTTGTTTTTTTCACATAGCAGGAAAGTGTTGGTTTTATTGGGTTAAGTCCCGATCCTTAGATCTTCATATCGGACGGTTATGATTGAGGGAGGAAGCGGATATGTTAAAAGGGGAAGAAAGGAAGGGAAGGTGATCGGGCGGAAGGATGGGGTCCAATGGCCATTGATCTACAGATATCAACGGTCTAGATTTGTTTAGACCATAATGTCGGGAATGAAGAAAAGAGAAGTAAATTTGGGTTCGGGAAAGGTTTTTAAGCCCTTTAGCACTTGATTGCGGGGCTTTAGGATGCATGGAGGAAGGGGCTAAAGGAAATAAGCCCTCGGGGGCTTAAATGCCTTATAGTTATAGAAGACCATTTTTATGCCAAAACAAAGATATTTTAGGGCCAAAACAGGGTTGCGATAGGTGAGATAGGGGTTTTTAAACCAAATGAAAGGGAAACATAAGATTTAAAAAAGGTTTTGGGATGGTTTAGAAGTCAAATCAGGGACTTTATGGATGAATATGGAGAATGAAATGGGAAGTGTAATGATGGAAAATGTGGCCTCATGAGCAGTCTTTTTTGGTAAATAGCAGGTACTTTAGGATTAATAGTGAAACTGTAGTGAAAATTAATACCAAGGATCAAGGACATCATAAGACTTCAAGAACTCACAATTTGGAAATGAATTGTTTCTTGAAGCTTAAAAAATATTTAGCCACCATTTGATATAACAAATTTTATAGGTGGCTAACACAAAGAACTACAATTTTTTATTGGGAAGATTAATTTCTTGAGAAGGTTCATACCCAACCTAGCTGAACTCCTTAGAAACATCACAAATATGCTTAAAAGAGAAATAGAAGTTAAATGGACCTTAGAAGCAAGGAAATCCTTTGAACTGGTAAAACAAGCACTTACCCAAACACCAGTTCTTATTAGTCCTGATTTTACTAAAGACGACTTCATTTTCTCCTTTGCATCAGAACATACAATAGTTGTTGTCCTACTATAGAAACATATAAAGGGACTAGAGTAGCCTATTGCATTTTTCAGCAACGCATTAAGAGATGCACCTTTGAAATACAACATAATGGAAAAGGAGGATTTTTCCTTAGTCAAGGCCTTAAAATATTTCAGGGTTTATATTTTACACTCACACATCCTTGCATTTGTGTCTCATTCAGTGGTGAAAAACATTTTGACACAAGATCCTGATGGCAAAAGAGGAAAGTGGATTGTTGTTATACTAGAATATGACTTAGAAATCAAGCCCACTAAGCTCATTAAAGGTCAAGGACTAGCAAAACTAATGGTTGAATCCAACTTACAAGCACTTGATATAAACATGTTTAATGCATTAGATGAACAGGAGGAGTTGGAAACTACACTTATTGAAGATCATTTTCTAAATTCATCTTGGTATGTTGATATTTTGTATGTGCTTCTTAATATTAATGCATCTCCTTGTTTGTCTAAAACAAAGTCAAGATTTCTAAAGGTAAAAGTTGTTAATTACTGCATTTTAGACAAATGTTTATATTAGAAAAATGCTAGCTGATTATTGCTTAAATGTTTGCCTGAGAATGATGTAGATAAGATCAAGCATGAGTTTCATGAAGGAGAATGTGGAGGCCACCTATATTGGAAAACTGTTGTTAATAAAATCCTTAGAGTTGGTTATTATTGGCCCACCCTCTTTCAATATGTCCATCAAATGATAATTTCCTGCCATAAGTCTCAAATCTTTGAAGACAAAAGAAAGTTTCTACCCTTACCTCTGCATCCTATCATTGTTGAAGATCCTTTTCAACAGTGGGGTCTAGACTTCATTGGGGAAATCCATCCTACTTCATCTACCCAACAAAAATGGATCCTCACAGCAATAATCTACTTCACCAAATGGATAGAGGCCATCCCTTCTAGGAATGCCACAGACTCAGTCATCATTAAATTCCTTGAAGACCATATCTTGTCTAGATTTGGCTGTCCTAGGAAGATTATCACTGACAATGTTGTTGCCTTTGGGTCCAAAAATATGGTTGATTTCTGCCACAAATATCAGATTACATTGGGTCATTCCACAGTTTATTACCCTCAAGGTAATGGGTTGGAAAAATCCTCAGACAAGAGTTTGGTAAACTTCATCAAGAAGTTGCTGGAAGAAAATAAGAAATCATGGCACAACAAGCTAGTACATGCACTTTGGGCAGACAGATTGCCCACTATAAAGTAAATTGGGATTTCCCCTTATCAGTTAGTTTATGGGGAAGATGCAATATTTCCAACCAGTATAGGAGTGTCAGTCATGAAGTTGATCCAATAAGTACAGTCTAAATAAGATAATATGATAAGAAGAATTAATCAGACTGTCTAGTTGCAGCAAACCAGAGAGGAATTTTACAATAGAGCACAACAAGTACAAGAAAACATCAAGAAACTGTTTGATAAAAGAACAAAGGAAAATGATTCTAACATTGCGGACAAAGTACTAAAATGGGATTCTAGGAGGGAAGATAAGGGAAAACATGGAAAGTTTGAAAATATATGGAAATGCCCTTATCTCATTCAGTCTACTATAGGTAACAATGAATTCTTCCTTCAGGAGATGGATGGAACATAAATTTTTGGAGGTCATGTCAATGGTAGGATGCTCAAACATTATTTTTATTAAAAACTCAGTTCAAAGATTTTTTCATTGTAAATAACATTGCTTGAAAGAAAGTTGAAAATAAACCAAAAACAAAAGAAAAAGAGAAAAGAGGGCATATAAAAGAAAAGGTATAGCCCCATACAAAAAAATATAAAAATATGAAAGTGTGCAAGTCCAAATGCCACTACTTGAAAAGAAAAGATGATTATTCAGTCATATAGCCTAATCATGATTGAATAAATTTAAATTTATTGCTGATAGGTTAGTGAATGAAGATCTGCCAAACAATGTAAGCTTGGCTTATCAGTAGAATAGATTAGGATAAGGTGAAATGGTTCTAACAAGCTCAAAATCTGAACCAAAGAAAGAAAGAAGGATGCTTATCAATTCCAGATCTTAAGCCTTCACAGTTTTGTTTTAAATTTTTGCAAATAAAGTCTATGTGTAGCTTGTACAAAATTCCATAGCCCCATAGAAAATTAGATTGTCTAATCCTAGTTTTTTCTATGTTTTGAATTTTTTGTTTTATACTAGAGAATGAAAATATGTCAAACAGTCTAATCTTGAAAGATAGATAGATTAGGTAGAGAAATAATGAGTTCATCAGTCTAATATGGACTCATAGATGATATAAGGGTAGAAACATATTAGTTTCCTTCTTTCAAATAAAAGAATAAAATGATGTAAAAAGGGTTTGCAAGTCCAAGTGCACCCATTGAAGAAAAAATGTTAGGGAAATTAGGATGTGTAGGTAGAAGTTTGGGAGAAAAACATCTTATTATAACACTACAGATCATCTTTCCAAGCAACATGATCATCAAAGATAAATAGGATTGTCAAGGTGCAAAACACAAGGAGCTGGTCTACTTTCCAGACATTTATTCTTTGAGGTTCTTAACACCTCCAAGGAGTTTCCCTCCCCAAGTGGAGCCACTGTTAGCCATCTATAAACTTTGTTATACCTCATGATGGCTAAATAGTCTTTCAGATTTCAAAAAACAAGCTTTTATGAAAAACTTCTAAGTTTTTGAAATCTCACTGTGTTCATTGTCCTCAGGATATCCATTTCATTGAAAAATCTTCACTCAAATCCCTCAAGTCACCCTTATTATATAAAATAAATTGAATTCAGGCTCTTTTATCCATCATTTCACCTTCATAACCTTCTCTCCATTTCACCCATTTACACTCATTTTCACTCATCCTGAACAAGTCACTTCTTCCTCTGAAAAAGCCCCTTTTTCCTCCATTTACCCTTCATTTCCCCTAAAAAGGTTTTTAAAAATCTCTCTTAAACCTTATAACACTCCTTTATATGGTTTAAAAACCCTCTTTTTATCCCTATCAGAACTCTAAAAAGGCTCAAAAACCCACTTTTTAAAGGCCTAACTCCACTCCATTTTGAAAATAAAGGCCTTAAGACCTCTTGGCTTAAACCTTAGCCCCTTCTCCTCAAATGACCCAAGATCCATGACTTTATGCCATCCCAAATCCCTCATCACTTTCCGACCCTGATCCTATTCTCCCACGGGAGCACGCCTCCTCCTTTCCTTAAGCCCCTTCTTCATTTTTTCCCGACACCCCGTCTGCTCATCCCTCCAATCAGATCTTAGCTGTAGATCCTCCAGGTATGACCGATACCATTAATCTTGAAGTTCTAACTCTGCCCGATGAAAGGCTCACTCACGAAAAAAAGAGATGAAATCACTCTACTAGCCCACCACCCACTATTCCAATGCCATCCAATCCCTGCATGTCATATGTCCTCCTCCTCTCCCCGTGGTCGATCATCTTCACTGAACGCGCCCATCCCCTACCATTGATCTGGCTCCCCTAGATTTGATGCTCTATAACCATTATCATGCGCATTTTCTTACAGGAGTTTAACGACCCTTTTCAACGCAAAATAAGCGGTTTTCCCGAGGACAGGTTTCATTCGATGAGTGGAATTGCATCCGTTTGGGAGAAAACCACTTACCACTCAACCTCCGTGTGAAAAACACCTAGTTTCGCATGAAACCACCCTTCCATCATTTTGCACCAAACTTCACAATTTCATCCTTTCCTCTAGTTCTGTCCATGGAACCTCTCCTCTGCGTATGTCCCTCCCTCCACATCACTCCATCGCCACTCCCGAGCCTCTGAAAATAGTTTATCCATAAAAACGCATGTTTTATAATATTTTTCTATTTCTTATTGAAGGTTTAATGGCAGCCTATAATGTACAGGACCTGCAGCCAATATCAGTGCCAAATAACTTCTGGATGACGATCCTTGAGTTTCCCAAAATACAAAAAGGGATTTATAGGGCTTGTTTCATAATTTTTTCAATGTTTCATGGAAATTGATTGATTAATGAAACCCTTTAGCGTAGCAAAAAGAAGGCACCTGCACGTATAAAACAAGTAAGAATGGTGAAGATTGAAGACAGAAGACTCAAAGACATAAACAAAGGATTAAGGTTTAAAGAAGCAGTTTAAGGATAAAGCACAATTTAAGAGAGAATATGATTAAAGAAGGCCAGAAAAGCAATAATTATAGGCCAAATCAAAGTTTAAATCATAAATCAGACAGACCAGCAAGGAAGACTTCTTCTAATTCATAACCAATGAAGAAATTACTTCTCCAAAAGACAAAAATGCCACCTGCCAACCTAGTTTCCCTAAAGAAACATACAATGTTAATGAAAAATAGAGATACTTTACAGATACAACTCAAAAGTTATTACAAGCCTACTAATTAAGCCAAAAAGTCAACAAATTCAACTAAGTGGTTCAAAAGTTAATATAACATTCATTATGTAGAGTTAGACTATTAAATACATTTTTCCTTGGGCCTTGCATGGTCTCAAAGGTCAAAAACATTTACTCTATCTTAATGAACATTTAAGACCCCTTCTTTCACCCCACCTCCTCATTTATCTATAAATATTGTATGAGGAACTCATTGTAAAGAGTTGGATTATTATTGGGTGTTGGGTTGTCGTTGATTTTTGTTGAAGAGCTGCTAAGTAGTTAAAGAATACTAGGCTGGATAGAGAAGTTTTGAGCTGTAAAGACCTGCTGGACTTGGAGTATGTAACTTGTTAGCTCCCCATTATTCCAGCAGATTGGTGAGACTAGAACTATGAAGAGGACACTTGAACCACTTTTGGATTCTAGGATCTAGCCCTCCTGAATCCAGAGAGGGATATCTCCAATAAAGTGCAAAGATTTATTTATATTTAAGGCTTTTGGGTGTGATATTAGGCTATTTATGAAGAGCGAGGGTTTTTGTTTATTTTGGATGGTTGAGCATGAATATTAGTTGAGTGGAAAGTCTTAAAATGAAAGAGTTTCAAAGGTGTGAAGCTGCAAGCAATCAGGACAAGCTTTGGCTAATAAGATAGATATAACGATGGTTTTTAGTCAATTGGGCTATGGAATCATAAGAGGGCTTTAATTGTGCAAAAATTTCAAGAGTGGTCCAAGGGGCAAGTTATCTATATCACAAGATCTTTGAGATTAAATGATGGAATGGAAACAATAAAAGTGTTGAAGGGGTGGAAACAAACATTAATTTCAACTAGGATTTAACAGTCTATCCAAACAAGAAAATCCTTTTAAGTAATTGTTTAAAACAAACCAAAGGACAGGGCTAACCATAGACTCTTTGGATAAGTTCGTATTAGAGCTAATTCAATAGAAAAACAATCCAGTAATCCACATAATTACCTTCAGAAAGGATGAAAACAAATAAGATAAACAAAGTGAAACTTAAGATCAAATAAGAGACTTTTAAATATAGCCTGCTTTCAGCATACACTTAGGGAAACTTTCAGAATAATATTTGGAGAAAGAAATTAGAAATAGGGAAAACCATCACTTTTCTAGTCTAGCTTTAATAAGAAAATAATGAAAATAACATTCAAGAACAATGTTTAAAGTAAATAGTAGGACGAGGGAATGCCGACATTCCTAACTGCTTGAACTATATTGAATAATTCTTAAATAAACAATTTGGAGGAAAACATTGAGATAAAGCTTATCAGTCAGAGAAGGGTATTGTAAATAGTAAATCCTAACTCTATGCTTGCTATTATTTATCAGAGAATTAATGGAAAATATGGTATACATGAAAGGAAAAACAATAACACAGAAAGAAGCACTTCACCAGTGATATAGACCAGGATCCCAAGAAACAGCTTGTATATTGATGTCAATCCAGTTACATTCTTTAAATCCAATGTTTCAGTTTGGAAATCATGTTCAATTCTCAGCCTAACTTATTTAATCACAAAAAAAGCTTCAAGAGCCTTTGAACACTATTTACAGGTAGAAGTTTCGAGCATAGGTATATTTCAAAGTTCTGCAACCAACCCTTTACAATGAGCTCCTCACTAAGATTTTATAGAAGGATGAGGAGGTCAAAAGAGAGAAAAGATCTTCTGAGTTCAATTAATACAGTTAATGCTTCTTGGCCTTTGAGGGGCTCAATGGAGAAGTTTACAGATATTTCCTCTGTATTAATTGTTTTACATTAAGTATTAGGCTTGATGGAAGCTTTTGTTGACTTTAAGGCTCTATGTCATCTTTGAAATAAATCTGTTTGGCTTGGAATAAATGTTTAGCTGTATTGAGGTGGATATGCTCTGTTCTGGTCTTTACTCAGCCTCTGTTGAATGTTTTGAGGCTACAGGTGGCATTAGGTAGCTGAGAAGAATCAATTAGCCTCTAATGTGGCAGTGGAGGCATTCTTTGTCTGATAGATATTATTGATTTTCTTTAAACAATGTTAATTGGATTTAATTATATGTTTAATTTAGTGGATTAGGCTTTTGAGTGTTGATCTTAGCCGTAATCCACCAAAACTGCGAAAAAATCCTTCAAATCTTCAGTTCTGCTGTGGTTGGGTCTTCAACACTGAAACTCTTTGATCTATTTAATTTTTGATGTGTCTTGTTGATGTGCAAGTGTTACAGGGCTTTATGGCATCAATGCTCATGATTCACTGATGAAACATGGCATTGAACCCCGTAGGTGGATACTCTTTGATAAATGAAATCCTAGAGGACTGTCTTCCTCGGATTTTATTTTCTTTTAAAATTATTTGAAAAACCTTTAAAACCTGAAAAACACACAAAATGTTACAAAATCCTGCATGGCTAGGTAAGACTGCTTGAGAGGCTGGAAATTAGAATGCAGCCATTGGATGAAAGCATCCAAGGGTGGAGATCGCACGTAGAGATAAAAAGGGAGGCGGTTGGAATGAAATGGTGGGAGATTAAGTACAAACCATTGATCTGAGTTGATCGACGGTTGAGATCAACCGGGGACATATAATGTGAATGGGTCACATATATTATGAAAATGGCGGAAAATGCAAAGAAATGGGGTTAAAACCTTAATCAGCAATGAAAAAGGCCGGATGGAAATTGGGGTTTCGCAGATGATCCTGAACCGTTAGATCAGATAGGCCTCAGAGATCAACGATTGTGGTTGATCGTGAAATCCCTTGGTGTATGGAAGAGGGAAATAGTGTAAAGGCCAGATTGAATCTGAGCTATTGATCTACAGAGATCAATGGCTGGAAGCGAATGCGATGAAATGCCATATAAAAGGGGAAAGCAGTTTTGGGTGGAAAAACCGGCAGTATCATGCAGAGAAAAGGCGGTTGGGCAGTTTTAGCTTTCTGAAAATGATATGCATCAAAGGGCGACATGTGGCATTTCAAAACTGCCCATATCCATGATTTTTGAGAATTAACGCTCATGCGTAAATCTGCGCGAAAATTCGCGCTGGCCGTTAGATCTAAGGTCTTAGATTGGACGGCTGATGGAAGAGTGTGATATCAACAAGATGCACAGGTGGTAGCAGGTGGGGGCATGGGAAGGTGGTTTTGATCTGAGCCGTTAGATAAAAAAATGAATGGCGGAGATCAAAATCTGGGATGGGTAGGACCCAAGAGAGTCGGGCCTACCGAGATGAATCTGGGTCGTTGGATGAATGGAACAGATGGCCCAGATCAATCTTATGAGGTTAATGAAATAACATAGAGGCAGAGAATGGGTTAATATGGGCCATTGATCTATAGAGATCAACAGTGGAGATTGGCCAAGAAAACATTACACAGTGGGGTATATGATTTTTAACCAAAGTGGAAAGGAAAGATCTGGACCGTCAGATGAGATGTGATGGACAACCCAAATGCAATCGAAGGTCTGCGATTGGTGATGGGGGGGGGGGGGGGGGGGGGGGGCGAAACAAAATGGGCGCTGATGCGATTGACTGTGGACTATCGATCTGAGGATCAGATCGACGGTGGAAAATGAAACAGAAGAGGTCAAGGCGGGGGAAAGGGCTTTTGGGATGGAGTGATAAGGGTCGTCGGATCTGGATCTAGTAGGGGAGAATGGTGGAGAACTCATCTGGAGATTTCCAATCGGGGAGGGGGAATAAAATATTTAACGCACCCAATGAAATCTCCTGATGCAAGATTTTGCAGACCATCTGATTAGTTAAAAATCAATGGCGGAGGTTCGGTCTGACCAATGAACAGGCGAGTCCCTTTATAATTTGAAAAATAAAAATATTAATGGAATACAAAGATTTTTGGTTTCGGGGCGGGGTTTTATTTATGACTTAGCGCCCATTTGCAGGGCCTCAGGGTGTATGGAAGGAAGCGAAGGGCGGGGGTTTTATTCAACGGGGCTCATCAGAATCAGAATGATGGAGGGGCCTTTTCAATCTACCCATTAGAAAATATCCGATGCGAGATCCTGTTGACCGTTAATCGGCCTTTTAGATCGATGGTTATTTTCATAAAAAAAAAAACATTGCACCAGCGGGTTTTATACAAAACATATGAAAAAGGGTTTTTATGATTTTACAAAGGGAAAACATGATCAAGAAAGGATTATTCACAAGTTTAAGCACCTGATGCGGGATCTTGGGTTATATGAAGCGGCAATGGGATCGGGGCTTATATATAAGAGGGCTAATCGAATTAGAGGTCTTAACATAACAAAATAGACTTGCGAGCATCAATTGTTCCAATGCGATAAGCGCCAAATGGGTTTAGCGCTTGGTTCCAGTGCTAGGGCATATGGTGGGGAAGTGGTTTAGGACTTGGCTGAAAGGGGCCTAAGTCTTAATACAAAAAATGTGTTTTTTGTGATTTTTTTCAAGGTTTTTTAATGGATTTGGGGGTTTTGGTAAGGTTCAAAAGTGAGTTTTAAACCTTATAAAATGGAATTTATGGAGGGAAGAAGGGAATAAAGGAAAAATAGAGTAATTTTATGAGGAAGAAGGGGATAAAAAAGGAGGTTAATGATGAAGGGAAAGAGAAGTAAAATGAAGGAAAAATAGGGATTTTTGCAGTAGTCTTATCTTCGTGAAAACATCATATTTTTAGAATTAAGAGGGAAACAGTAGTGAAGATTTAAAGAAAGGGTATGATGCCTTCATAAGGCTTCAAGAGATAACAATTTTTCAATAAAACTTGTTTCTTGAAAGCTTAAAAAACTATTTAGCCACCATTTGATCTGACAAATTTTATAGGTGGCTAACAGTGGCTCCACATGGGGATGGTGCCTTCTTGAAGGCATAAAGAACTTCAGACTTGCATTCTCTCGGGGGATGATCAGTGCCTCATCCATTACGCTGCAACTTTCTTTACTTGGATGATCTTCTTCTATTGTGAAAATGTTAGCAGCCATAGAAAAACAATGGATCTTCATCAACACAAGCTTTCTACCTACCCAATCCTACTGATCTAACATTTTTTCTTCTTTCAGAGTGCACTTGGATTGGCAAACTCTTTTACAAGCATTTTATTCTTTTGAAAGAAAAAAACTAATCTAAGTCTATTCTTATTTCTCCATGAACTCAGATTGAACAGTTGATTTCATAAGCTTCTCTACCTAATCTACTATCTGTTAGGACTAACCAGTCTAATAGATTTTTATTCACTAATTTCTATAACAGAAATTTAAAAGCATGCAAGTCAAGATTGGACAATCTAACTTGTTGCTGATCTATGGCATGAAAAACAAGCTGCACAAAGATAATTTATTTTGCAGAAAATTACATAAAAAATGGAAGGCTTAAGATCCAAAAATTCTGAGCACGGCCTTCTCTTTTTTTTAGCTCTGTTTTTGAGTTTATTCGAGCTATTTTTCCTTGTTATCTAGTTCATATTTTGAGCTTGTTTGAACCTTTATATTCTATCCTAATCTACCTAACTGATAAGCCAAGATTAAGTTGTTTGGCAAATCGAATTCACTAACCTATCAGCAGTAAATTTAAAACTAATTAGTCATGATTAGGTTGTATGACTAACTAGAAGTGTTTTTTTCAGGAGTCGCCTTTGAGCTTGCACACTTTCAGATTTTGTTTCTCTTTTTTGGTATGGGGCTCACCTTTATTGTTTTTACAATATGCCCTCTTTTCTTTCTTCTATTTTTTTTGTATTTTTTATTTTTCTAACTTTGAATGCAATGATGGATGAAATATTTATAATGAGAAAAAGATAAAAAGGCTTCAGAACATGATAGGATTAAGAGAAGTAATGTTTGAGCATCTTGCCATTGACAAGGCCCCCAAACAGTTCAGCTCCATTCAACTCCTGCAAGAAAAAAGCATTGTTGCCAGTAGCAGAATGAATGAGATAAGGGCCAAGCCATAAGTTATCAAATTTCCCATGCTTTCCCTTGTCTTCTCTCCTTGAATCCCACTTTAACACTTTGTCCCCAATATTGAAATTGTTGGCCTTTGTTCTCCTATCAAAAAGCTTCTTGATGTTGTCTTGATTTTGCAATGATTTGTTATAAACCTCCTCTCTGGTTTGTTGAAGGTGAATGGTCTGATTTATTCTTCTGATCATGTCATTGTCTTCAGACTGCACTTCTTGAATCAACTTCATAACTGGTACACCAAGGTTGTTTGGAAAAATTGCATCAGTACCATACACAAGCTGGTAGGGTGACATTCCAATGGATTTCTTAAGTGTCAATCTGTCAGCCCAAAGTGCATGAACTAGCTTTGTGTGCCAATATTTCTTGTTGTCCTCCAACATCTTCTTGATTATGTTCACCAAACTCTTGTTTGAGGATTATGCTAGCCAATTACCTTTAGGGTAATAAGCAGTAGAATGACCCAATGTTATCTGATATTTGTGACAGAATTCAACCATCTTCTTGGATCCAAATGCAGCTGCATTATCGATGATGATCTTCCTAGGACAACCAAATCTAGAGAGGATATGGGTGTCCATGAATTTTATACTGACAGAGTCATTGGCTTGCCTAGAAGGGATGGCTTCTATCCATTTGGTGAAGTAATCTGTTGCAGTGAGAATCCATTTATGCTGGGCAGATGAGGGTGGATAGATTTCTTCTATGAAGTCAAGTCCCCACTGTTGAAAAGGAGCTTCAATAGTGATTGGATGCAGAGGTAAGGGCAACACCTTTCTTTTGCCTTCAAAAAGTTAACATTTATGAAAAGAAATGATCATTTTATGCACATCTAGAAAGAGGGTGGGCCAATAGTAACCAGCTCTAAGGATTTTGTTTGCTGTTGTCTTCCAGTAGAGGTGGCCTCCACAGTCTCCTTCATGGAATTCGTGCTTAACCTTTTCTGCATCAAACTCAGGAAAACATTTAAGCAATATCCCACTTGAATTTTCCAATAAAGACATTTATTTATAATGCAATAGTTTATAGCTTTTAACTTTAGAAATATTGCCTTCATTTTCGATAAAACAAGAGGTGTATTCAAATTAAGCAAAACATATATAATATCAACATACCAAGAGGAATTCCTAAAATGGTCTTCAACAATGGGAGTTGAGAATTCCTATTGTTCATCTAAAGCATTTATCATATTAATATCAAGAACTTCAAAATTGGATTCAGCCATTAATCTAGCTAGACCTTGGTTTTTAATGAGCTTAGTGGGCATGATTTCTAAATCATATTTAAGAATAAAAACTATCCACTTACCTCTCTTACCATCTGGGTCCTTTGTTAGAATGTCTTTCACAACTGAATTCGGGACAAAGGAAATGATGTGTGAGTGAAGGATGTAAACTCTGAAGTATTTTAAAGCTTTAACCAAAGCATAAGCTTGCTTTTCCATGATGTTATAATTCATAGGATCATCTCTCAATGCCTTGCTAAAGAATGCAATAGGTTTCTCTTGTCCTTGTGGATTTTTCTTTAAAAGGACAACAACTATTGTATGTTCTGATGCAAATGAAAAAATATAAAAATATTTCTAAAAATGAGGACTGATTAGAACTGGTGTTTTGTTTAATGCTTGTTTTACCAGCTCGAAGGACTTCTTTTCTTCCAAGGTCCATTTAACCCCTTTCTCCTTTTTCAGCATATTTGTTATATTCCTAAGGAGCTCAGCTAAGTTGGGTATGAACCTTCTCAAGAAATTATCCTTTCCAATGAAAGATTGGAGTTCCTTGATGTTTCTAGGATGAGGGATTTGCAATATAGCCTCGATCCTCTTTGGGTCTATGTTTATACCCTTCTCTGAAATGATGTGCCCAAGAAGCTTACCTTCTTGGATCCCGAATAGTGTTTTCTTAGGGTTTAAAGATATCCCAAACTTTCTACATTTCTTGAATACTTTTCTCAAGTGTTCT
The DNA here is from genome assembly GCA_034641835.2 of Pinus albicaulis. Classification (NCBI taxonomy): domain Eukaryota; kingdom Viridiplantae; phylum Streptophyta; class Pinopsida; order Pinales; family Pinaceae; genus Pinus; species Pinus albicaulis. Next base: position 525,658,714 of record CM076573.1, on the reverse strand, counting down.
AAGTGCTCTTCATCTATTTTTGAAAACATAGTGACATCGTATAGGTAAATAATGATGAAGTAGCCCAATTATTCTGAGAATGCTATGTCCATGGCTCTCTGAAAAGTTGCACCAAAATTAATTTGACCAAAGGGAATTTTCACATACATGAAAGTGCCCCAAGGTGTAGTAAAAGCTGTCTTTAATTGATCATCAGGATGAACTAAAATTTGATTGTATCCTGAGTAGCAATCTAGCAAAGAAATTCTTTTGGAACCAACTACCCTTTGTAAAATATGGTCCATCTTGGGTAATAGGTAGTTTTCCTTTAATGAATATTTGTTTAAGTCTCTAAAGTATATACAAAGCCTAATCTCTCCTGTTTTCTTCCTAATTAACGCCATATTAGACACCCACTTAGAATATCTAATAGGGACAATAATACCATCTTCATACATTTTCTTGATTTCCTTCTCAGCCAAAGGTAACTGAACATGGTTTATTCTGCGTAGCTTTTGTTTAAATGGATTTTGGTTTTCCTTGAGAGGTATCTTGTGCTGAATTATTTTAGTGTCATAGGATTTCAGATCCTCATAACTCCACACAAAAACATCAGCAAATTCTTTAAACAGCTCTATGTATTTTAGTTTAATATTAGCTGGTAAAGTCTTAGACAGTTTAATCATTTTCGGTTTTAGTTCACTGCCTATGTTACACTCTTCAACTTTAGTCTCGACAGGTTCCAGCTTTGGCTTCTCGGCCACATCGTTGAAATCAAACAACTCTTCTAAAGGAGACAGACCTTTTGGAAAACTTTGATTGTTAGACTGTAGGGTTTCTAAGTCCTCTGTGTCTAACCCTACAACCATTTCTATTTTGTTTTCAAGTTTTCTAGATAAAAGGTTTACATCAGCAAGCTTAGGAGACAGTTCTTCTTCACCAGGAAAATTTTATTCACTATGATAGTCTGTTTCATCATCTAAATCCGAACTTGGTAGTTCGAATTCATTTCTAAACTGCATCAAGTCTTCTATTTGTTTTTCTCCGTCAAACACTTGCCAATACTTCTCATTATCAGGGAAAACTGGTCTGAATTTAATCTGATCTATGCACTGTTTAGTTTCATATGGCGTTAAGCATGTTCTAGCAGCAAAATCTAAATTGTGGGCCATGATATTCCTTTTTCTTGGGACAAAAATTAATTGGGATTCCTCAAAAGTTTTTAGTAAATCCACGACATTGTTTCGATCGGCTCTGAGTCTGGGGTGATTAGCGTTGTATTCCCCATTGACCTGCCTAATGATTAATTCTGAATCCCCATGTACTTTAATTCTCTTGGCTCCTAATTTCTTCAACAAATGTAAGCCTAAAAGTAAGGATTCATATTCCACTATGTTATTCGAACACTGAAAGTTTAGTATGTAGGAATGGCCTTCTGTGTGGTTTTTCTCAGTGTTACGTATCTAGACGCCTGCACCAGCGTTACTCCTAGTGCAGGACCCATTGAAGTTCATACTCCACAGAGGACTAGTTTCGGGTTCAGCAGTTTGACTATTATCCTCTTCAACTAATGTGCTTTTGGCTTGTTCTTGAAAATCGGCACTTGGATGAATTTGTTTTAATTCCTCAGGTTTTTAATTTAATTGAGGAATGATTTCTTGAATCTAAAGGTTAAAAAGTGATGGACGTAATATTTGTAGCTGAAGACCTATGTTTTGCTTGCTATGGTTTTCTGTTTTAGTAAACTATTTTGAGACTTCCGTCACATCTTACTCCTCCTCTCTATCTGCCATTAACTCAGTTAAAGTTACTTGTTCACTGAATGTTTCATCATTAAAAAGTATGAACTAATCAAGGCCCATATTTATAGAATACAGAGGAGAGTTCTGAGGTCTCTCTTGGCTAGTAAACATGTACTGCATATGGGACTCCCTGTAAAGTCTTCTTGTCTGATTGAAAAAAGGGATGGTCGCATAAGTCATGTCCATCTGCATAGTTCCTTGTAACTTAGCTCCCCAAGATATAGATAACAACATTCCATAATTTGGGGGTACATCAGCCACAAAAATATCCATGACTAGAAATTTGGCTAGGATTTGAGCTAAGTTAACATAGAGGTCTTTGATTAATCCTAAAAATTTTACTCTGCTTGAATCAAAGGAGTAAAGATCTTTATAAGGTCTGGTGATTTCGAGGCCTAGGCTCTCCATTACAGCTTTGGGCATTAAATTATGAGAGGCCCTAGAATCATGAATAGCGTTATGAAAAATCTTATCATGAACATTTAAACTTACATAAAAATGAGGAACTGGTCCCTCTTGATATCTACCTTCAATCTTAGGACCAAAAATGAGTTCTGGCTGGTCATCGTTAAGATTGAAAGTGTCATTATTTTCCTCTATATTTAAGGCCTTCAAAATTTGGGTCCTATATACATTTTGGGCAGCTAACTCAGTAAGGGGAACATATATTTTAATTTTGGAAATTTCCTGCTCTAGACTGAAAGGGATTTGATTCTTTGAAGCACTTGTCTCAGCCTTATTAACTTCCATCCTATCAGCAAAGTCAATTTTCTGATTAGCTCTATTTACATTTGACAAAATGGTTTTAACAGGAGTACTAGATGAAGTACTAGTACTGCTAAGATCTGCACTCATTTTTTCAGTACTTTGAGTGCTTTTCTCTTTATTTTTATTAGAATTTACAGTTGTTGTTTTATCTTTTGGTTTTGTGATTTTGGGTTTGTTTACAGTGCTGCTTTGTGTAGATTTTTCAGAGGTTTTGTTGTTGGGGGTTTCTAGATTCTTCTTGCTTCTAAGGTCATACTCCTTTGAGGTTTCTATGATAACATTTTCCAGTCTTGATAATAAATTTCATCATCATCTCTTTTATCATCATAGAGTGTATATAGACCTTGTTTTCTATCATAATGAACTTCAAAGTCATCATTATCTACTCCCAACATATTTATCTATTCATCCTCTATTTCTTCATTTGTGTCCTCAACCTCACTCACATAGTTGTGATGAAAGGGAGAAGTGATATGTTTATCATCTTCCCTTGGTCTATTTTGAGGTTGGTTTCTCCTAAAATTCTGATTCTGTTTTTATTTCTGTTTTGAGGAGCTGTTTAGTTTTGACTATCTTGAGCTCTTTCAAGAATGCTCATTTTTTTCATCATCTCCTCCATCATTCTTTCATCTTTGAGCTGGATGTGGAAGGTGTAGATTCCTCTCTGAAGGACACTCTCTTCTCATTTTTCATTCTTTCCCTTTTCTCCATTAAGTTTACTTCCACAACAAGAGCTCCTTTTTGCATATCTTCAAGGGTCATATGATCTCTCTCTCTCAGCTGATAGGCCATCTCAGGATCAAATCCTTCAGGAAACTTATTTAGAGCTGAGCCTTGTGGAGGTTTTAGGTCTAATGGAAGGGAATTGTAAACACTGTTAAACCTAGTGCAATAGGCTTGTACATTTTCCCCAGCGTTTCTTTCGAGATTCTTGTAATCATAAAGTTTATGAAGAGGGTTTTTCCTTACTTCCCATTTGTTTAAGAATGTCTGATGGAAGCCTTGAAGATCATTTATACTCTGGGGGGCTAAGCCTTTGAACCATTTTCTTACTTCTCCCCCTAAACTCTGATAAAATAGTCTAAGTTTGACAGATTCATCATCAATTTCATTTCTGTCAAAGTAGTCATTCATCTTATCCACATGTTGTGAAGCAGTAGTAGCATTATTTGCATCATACAATGGTATTTTGGATAGATATTCCTGTGGAAGATTGACTAAGGGCAAAGGAAACACCAACAGGACATACCATGCTGCCATGATAGGGGGTTGAGGTGGATTTACAAGAGGTGGATTAATAAGAGGGAAAGTGGACTGGAATGGAGTGGTTTGGATAGTAGATGTATGAGGAATAGAGGTGGAAGTACCAACAATAGATTCTTGAGCTGATCTTGGATGAGAGACAGCTAAATTGTAAAGGAAGTGTAAATTAGGTGGTGTTGTTTCTCTACTACCAGGATGTTCACTTGTTTCTGGACATGAAAGTGAAGACTCTAAATCTAGATGATCTAAATCGTAGAGCGACCTAGTTCTAAATAGATTTCTTAAGTCAAATTGTGATTTTTGTAGAGCTGTAAGATTTTTAGGAACTGAATTAGCTCTCAAGGGTGATTCGAAAACAATTGAAAATTTAATCTCAAGAGACTTCCTAAGGATACTTTCCGGGTTATCAACTATCTCAGGAGGGTTTGGGTCAGGGTAGGCTCTAGTATGAATCTTTCTAGGAGCCACTATGCTGTTTTTTTCAGACCCAACTAAACAAGAACAATTTAACCAGATATAACAATCTTTGAGAGGTTAACTGATCTTTTAAACAAGAAAATTTTAATCCTAAAATCCTCTAACTGAGTTTGAATGATGTTATAATGATAATGGGTCTTCCCAGTGGAGTCTTAAGGTCTGTTTAGGATTGTAGAGTCGCCAAGTGGAAGTTTTTAGCTCTTTTGGAGGTAAAAGGTTTTATGGTCCACCACCATGTTTATTAAATACCAATCTGAAATTTTTTTGGGTTTTCTGAGTTATTTTTCAGTCCTATGGGTTCTAAAAGTATCCTAAATCTGTTTCAATGCTTAGCTATGGTGATGAGACAAAGACAGTATACTCTTATGGCTAAGCTAGCTGATTACTTCAAGGTTTGATAAGGTCTTATGAGAATCCTAAGGTTTCCTTAGTTTGTCACTGATTCAAACAAGTTTGATCATGATTATTGTTTGCTTGGTGGTGCTTGAAGAGGTTTTCTTTTACTCAGTACACGATGTTCTTGAATCAAGGGTTTCCTGAGGTCTTAAAGGTACCTAGGCTAAAAAAATACTCAAAAATCCCCAGTGCAGTCGCCAGAAATGTTAGTTGCTAGTGGTTCAACTAGCTAATATAGCAAATGTTATTTGAAACAAATTTTTGATATCCTATGATTAACTTAAAATGAAAATGACTTAGAATTCCCCAGCAGAGTCACCAGAAATGTTAGCTCCCCATAATTCCAGTAGATTTGTGAGACCAAAACTGCGAAGAGGACACTTGAACCACTTTGGGATTGTAGGATCTAGCCCTCCTGAATCCGGAGAGAGAACTCTCCAATAAAGTGCAAATATTGATTTATCTTTAAGGCTTTTGGGTGTGATATTAGGCTAGTTATGAAGAGCGAGGGTTTTTGTTTGTTTTGGATGGTTGAGAATGAATATTAGTTGAGTGGAAAGTCCTAAAATGAAAGAGTTTCAAAGGTGTGAAGTTGCAAGAAATTAGGACAAGCTTTGGCTAACAAGATAGATATAACGTTGGTTTTTAGTCCATTGGGCTATGGAATCATAAGAGGGCTTTAATTGTGCAACAATTTCAAGAGTGGTCCAAGTGGAAAGTCATCTATATCAAAAGATATTTGATATTAAATGATGGAATGGAAATAATAAAAGTGTTGAAAGGGTGGAAACAGACACTAATTTCAACTAGGATTTAACAGTCTGTCCAAACAAGAAATTTCTTTTAAGTAATTGTTTAAAGCAAACCAAAGGACAGGGCTAACCATATAATCTTTGGATAAGTTCGTATTAAAGCTAACTCAATAGACAAACAATCCAATAATCCGCATAATTATGTTTAGAAAGGATGAAAACAAATAAGAGAAACAAAGTGCAACTTAAGATCAGATAAGATACTTTTAAATCTAGCCTGCTTTCAGCATACACTTAGGGAAACTTTTAGAATTACCTTCTGAGAAAGAAACTAGAAACAGGGAAAACCATCACCTTTCTAGTCTAACTTTAATAAGAAAATAATGAAAATAACATTCAAGAACAATGTTTAAAGTAAACAGTAGGAAGAGGGAACGTCAACATTCCTAACTGCTTGAACTGTAATGAATCATTCTTAAATAAACAATTTGGAGGAAAACATTGAGATAAAGCTTATTAGTCAGAGAAGGGTACTGCAAACAGTAAATCCTAACTCTATGCTTGTTGTTCTTTATCAAAGAATTAATGGACAATATGGCATACATGAAAGGAAAAATAATAACACAGAAAGAAGCACTTCACCAGTGATATAGACCAGGATCCCAAGAAACAACTTGTATATTGATGTCAATCCAGTTACATTATTCAAATCCAATGTTTCAGTTCAGCAATCATCTTCACTTCTCAACCTAACTTATTTAGTCACAAATAGAGCTTCAAGAGCCTTTGAACACTATTTACAGGTAGAAGTTTCGAGCACAAGTATATTTCAAAGTTCTGCAACCAACCCTTTACAATGAGCTCCTCAATAAGATTTTATAGAAGGATGAGGAGGTCGAAATAGAGAAAAGATCTTCTGAGTTCAATTAATATAGTTAATTATTCTCGGCCTTTGAGGGGCTCAATGAATAAGTTTATAGATATTTCCTCTGTATTAATTATTTTACATTAAGTATTAGGCTTGCTGGAAGCTTTTGTTGACTTTAAGGCTCTGTGTCATTTTTGCAATAACTCTGTTTGGCTTGGAATAACTGTTTGACTGTATTGAAGTGGATATGCTCTGTTCTGGTCATTACTCATCCTCTGTTGAATTCTTTGAGGCTACAGGTGGCATTAGGTAGCTGAGAGGAATCAATTAGCCTTTGATGTGGCAGTGGAGGCATTCTTTGTCTGATAGATATTATTGATTTTCTTTAAACACTGTTAATTGGCTTTAATTCTTTTTTTAATTTAGTGGATTTGGCTTTTGATTGTCGATATTAGCCATAATCCACCAAAACTATGAAAACAATCTTCAAATCTTCAGTTCTACTGTGGTTGGGTCTTCAACACTGATAGTCTTTCATCTATTTAATTTTTTTGTGTCTTGTTGATGTGCAGGTATTACAGGGCTTTATGGCATCAATGCTCATGATGCACTAATGAAACATGGCATTGAACCCCGTAGGTGGATACTCTTTGATAAAAGAAAGCTTGGAGGACCGTCATCCTTGTCTTTTCTTTTCTTTTAAAATTATTTGAAAAACCTTTAAAACCTGAAAAACACACAAAATGTTACAAAACCCTCTGTGGCTGGGTAAGACTGCTTCAGAGGCTGGAAATTAGAATGTAGCCATTGGATGAAAGCATCCAATAGTGGAGATCACGTGCAAAGATAAAAAGGGAGGCGGTTGGAATGAAATGGTGGGAGATTAAGTCCAAATCATTGATCTGCGTTGATCGACGGTCGAGATCAACCTGGGAAACATAATGTGAAGGGGTCACATATATTGTGCAAATGGCAGAAAATGAAAAGAAATGGGGTTAAAACCTTAATCAACAGTGAAAAAGGCCAAATGAAAATTGGGGTTTCGCGAATGATCCTGAATCGTTAGATCATAAAGGCCTCAGAGATCAACGGTTGTGGTTGATTGTGAAATCCCTTGGTGTATGGTGGAGGGTGATAGTGTAAAGGCCAGATTGAATCTGAGCCGTTGATTTTCAGATATCAACGGCCGGGAGCAAACGCGATGAAATTCCATATAAAAGGGGAAAGCAGTTTGGGTGGAAAAACCGGCAATATCGTGTAGCGAAAAGGCGGATGGGCGGTTTTAGCTTTTTGAACATGATATGTGTTAGAGGGAAACACTTGGCATTTCAAAAATTCCCATATTGCGTGATTTCTGATAATTAATGCTTGGGCATAAATCTGCGGGAAAATGCATGCTGGTCTTTAGATCTAAGGTCTTAGATCGGACGGCTGAGGGAAGAGTGTGATATCAACAAGATACATGGGCGGTAGCAGGTGGGGGCAGGGGATGGTGGTTTTGATTTGAGCTGTTAGATAAAAACCTAAATGGCCGAGATCAAAATCTAGGATGGGTAGGACCCAAGAGATTCGGGCCTACCGAGATGAATCTGGGTCGTTGGATGAATGGAACGGACGGCCCAGATCAATCTTATGAGGTTAATGAAATAACATAGAGGCAGAGAATGGGTTAATATGGGCCGTTGATCTACAGAGATCAACGACGGAGATTGGTCGAAAAAACATTACACAACGGGGTATATATTTTTTAACCAAAGTGGTGAGGAAAGATCTGGACTATTAGATGAGATGTGATGGACGGCCCAGATGCAATCGGAGGTCTGTGATCGATGGTGGCAAAACAAAATGGGCGCCGATGCAATTGACTATGGACCATCAATCTGAGGATCAGATCGATGGTGGAAAATGAAACAGAAGAGGTTAAAGTGGGGAAAAGGGCTTTTAGGATGGAGTGGTAAGGGCCATCAGATCTGGATCTGGCAGGGGAGATCAACGGTGGAGAACTCATCGGGAGATCGCCAATTGGGGAGGGGGAATAAAATATTTAACGCACCCAATGAAATCTCCCGATGCGAGATTGCGCAGACCGTTTGATTGGTTAAAAATCAACGACGGAGGTTCGGTCTGACCAATGAATGGGCGGGTCCCTTTATAATATGAAAAATCAAAATTTTAATGGAATACAAAGGTTTTTGGCTTCGGGGCAGGGTTTTATTTATGACTTAGTGCCCATTTACGGGGCCTCAAGGTATATGGAAATAAGCGAAGGGCGGGGGTTTTATTCAACGAGGCTCATCAGAATCAGAATGATGGAGGGGCCTTTTCAATATACCCATTAGAAAATCTCCGATGAGAGATCTTGTTGACCATCGATCAGCCTTTTAGATCGACGGTTCTTTTCATAAAAAAAAGCCATTGCACCGACAGGTTTTATACAAAACATATGAAAAAGGGTTTTTATGATTTTAGAAAGGGAAAACATGATCGGGAAAGGTTTATTCACATGTTTAAGCACCTGATGCAGGCTCTTGGGTTATATGAAGCGACAATGGGATCGGGGCTTATATATAAGAGTCTAATCGGATCAGAGGTCTTAACATAATAAAATAGACTTGTGCGCATCAATTGTTCCGATGCGATAAGCACCAAATGGGTTTAGCGCTTGGTTCCAGTGCTAGGGCATATGGTGGAGAAGTGGTTTAGGACTTGACCCAAAGAGGCTTAAGTCTTAATACAGAAAATGTGTTTTTTGTGATTTTTTTCAAGGTTTTTTAATGGATTTGGGGGTTTCGGTAAGGTTCAAAAGTGAGTTTTAAACCTTATATAAGGGAATTTATGAAGGGAAGAAGGGAATAAAGGAAAAATAGAGGAATTTTATGAGGAAGAAGGGGATAAAAAAGGAGGTTAATTATGAAGGGAAAGAGAAGTAAAATGAGGGAAAAATGTGGATTTTTTGCAGTAGTCTTATCTTCATGAAAACAACATATTTTTAGAATTAAGAGGGAAACAGTAGTGAAGATTTAAACAAAGGGTATGATGCCTTCATAAGGCTTCAAGAGATAACAAATTTTCAATAAAACTTGTTTCTTGAAGGCTTAAAAAATGATTTATCCACCATTTTATATGACAAATTTTATAGGTGGCTAACATAACTGATTTGAACATCAATAAAACAAGCTGATGCATGGGATCTTGATCTATGTTAATGGTGATGCTTTTCCTCTCTGTATTTTTCTTTTCTTATGTTTTACATGATGTCCATTTTCTATGATAAAGAACAGAAAATTTAGATTAGGATTTATTGTCATAGTACCCTATTTCTTTCTGAAAGCTTTATCTTTATGTTTTCTTCTACTGAGGTTTGATTGGAGGATTCTTAATTGCCCTCCAGTTTATCCAACTTGTTGTTTTAAGAATGATTCAATAGATTATAACCAGGGAGAAATTTTTGTGTAATGTTCCTAAATTAGCTTCAACTAATTGGAACATTAATTTTGCCTTGTTCAATTTTGTATTTCATGATTGATGAATAAAATGTAAAGGAGGATAAGAAAAACTCCTTAAATCAAAGAATAAATACGTGCCCAATGTGAAAAGGGATAAATCTAGGCCTTTGCAAAAAAAATCCACTTGTGTGTGAACATAAATTGGACCACCTTGGAGAACCGACGTTGTTTTAGAAGAAGGTTCCAATGTGAAAGGGATTAATTCCATTGAAGTGGTTTAGGGTTTGTGCACCCCTTCAAGTTATAAAAAGGAGGTGAGGGCTCAAGAGATGGTTGTTGAATAATTTTGAGAAGTTGCTGCAGCAACTCAAGTCTCTTGGTTGTTTAGCCTAAGGGAAGAGGATTTCCTATTTAGGAATCCTCTCTCCTTCCTTGGAGTAGCTCTTTGGAGGGGAATGTGATGCATCTCTCCACTATCCCGCATTATGGCCAAGCTTCATCTCTATAGTAGCATTGGTCCTGTTTAGGGTTTTGCAACTGCTTGTGATTTGCAGAAAGTGGGGGAACAAGATCTTTAAGATCTAGTTGTTTAGAGGATATTTCTCTCAGGGAGGGTGTCTTGTGACCACCCAGAAGAGGATCTCACTCTCATTTTGATTTCAGATATATAATTTTATCTGCTATAACATTTCAGTTAAGCTACTGTGTTATATCCTTAGGGAACTGCGTTATTTCTATGCACATGTTTCACTGCTGCTTAGATTTCTCATTGTACTTGCTTCCTGGTGATTGAGGCTTTCCTCTCCCTTGAAGATTTGTAAAGTAGTTTGCTGATATATTCACATTCAGATCTGATATATAATGTAATGAAAGCCATCTTCAAAAATCTCTGAATTTTTCTGCATTTCAGTGTATTAAAAGCTAGATCTACAAATTGTTATGCATTATTTTCATAAAACCCCAGGGGATCTTGTTAAGAAGGCTGAGTAGTTTATAGATCTGGTATGGATCTGATTTTTAAGCCATTTATTAGTTGTATATCTTATTTTAAACCTACATCAGCTGAAACTCCTCATACAAAACGTTGTCAAGTCTTTCTGCAGCTTTCCCATGTGTTTCTGTTATTATTTCTGAAGTATTCTTTCTCTTGCTTCAAGTAAATCCAATGCTTCTACAAAGGAACTTCATGATAGATATGATTTATTGCTGCCATATTGTAATATTATTCTAATGGTTGTTTTCCAGTGTCTTCTAGTAGAAACTGCATAGTTCCAGAAGGAGGGTTCCTCTATTAACCAGCTCTCTCCTTTAGCTGATTTTAAGCTACTATTGATTGTGGGAGATCTTTTTAAGCCCTATAAACTCATTTATTTTTTCTGAAACTCTGCATGGAGGTCCCACACAGCATAAAATAATGGAAACCAGCCCTTTTATATGTTATTTTAACGCTATCTTGCTTATACAACATCCTCCTTGAGCCTATTGCAGATTTTCCTGAGAATGGAATTTCCCGCTTCTCACTTGTTTGGTTTTTGCTTATCTTTGGATCCATTCTTTAGATCTATATATCTAAGGTTCCCAAGGGAAGAAAACTCCAATAGGATTTTTTCATTCTCGCACTTGCTATTTTTCATCATTTCTCTATAGACAGAGTTTGGAACGGGCCAGGAAGCCTCTGGTTTTCACCCTCTCTTTAGAGGTGATATAACCAATAAATGCCCTACCAGTCTATCTCTGGTTTAGAATTTTCTGGTGTGTTTTCCATGCTGTTTTCATCCCATAGTGAGATATCTCAAGATATTCCCTAATGTGCCTATTTTTCCCCATTTGGGACATTACATTTGGTAAGCCCATGTCTGTTTGAGTACAACTTGAGATTTTGTTTTTTAAAGATCTTATTCAAAGCTTGCTAAGTAAAGTCTAAACCAGGGAAGTCTATGGTATGCCCTGTGTTAGCTGTTGAGTCTCAAATATTTTCTCCATATTCATACATATTTCCATTATGTCATAACCATTTAGCTCTTATTTCATAGCCATTTGACCTAAAACCCTACATCAAGTAACCATTTTCATAAATATATGGGTTAGGATCCTTGTTTTCCAAAGTTATTTATTTTATGTATTTTAAGTGAATTTATGATTAGAAACTAGAAAATTAACATAGTTTGATATATCTATATATGTGTTATGAGTTTTGTGACATGTGTAGGTCAAAAGGAGACTTCTAGAAGACCCTTATGTGGCACTCTAAGGCCAAATTCAAATTTGGTTGGAGAAGATTATGGGATAAAGAGGATATGTGTCTCACTTCCTTGTTGTATTGAAACTCTAAGAGGATATGTGTCTCATTCTTCAAGTTGTGTTGAAACTCTAGAAAGACATGTGTCTTATCATTTCCTATTTTGATTGTAACTCTAGAGATGGAGGGAGAGATTCATGGACTCCCATTAATGAGATGTCTCCTCATATTTTGTATAAATAGGAGAAGTTTTCTCCTATCATAGGTAATGAGAAAGTAATGAGAAAGTAATGAGGAAGTAAGGAAAAAGTAGTAGAGAATTCTTTTGTAACAAAGTTCAAGATGGAATGGGATGTAAATTTGTGAGTTCTTTTTAATAGAGAAATTCAGTTCTTTGATGCTGTTTTGATTACAACTTTAAGGAGCTGAAGGACTTCACCAAATTGGTATGAGAGGGCCCACTGCTATCCAAGGAAAGCTTTTACATGTAAGCTAGATAAGTTGCTTTCAATTCTGTTTTGTCATATTTCCTTACTTAGATTGCTTTCTGAAATCATAAGCTTTTAGCATAATTTTTCATGGCAGCCCGGGCATTTGCATAACTTTTTGACTAATGACATGGAATTAACATTGTTCTGCTGCTAATTTTTTTTTCTTAGTTTCTGTTTAATTTCAGTATTACTTTGTTTAATTCAGTTTTGCTCATTTGCTTCAGTAGCTAAATTTAGATATATTAAACTGCTCATGTCATTTTCGATTACCAGAAAGCCATAATTTGATCGATGGTGGTTATTATGAAATGTGTAGTTTAGTATTAGTTTCTTTTCTGCAAATTTAGATATATTAAGCTGCTCATAGCATCTTCGGTTGCCTCCGAAAGCCACAGCTGGACTGATGGTGAGGGACTGCATTATGAAATGTGTAGTTTAGTATTAGTTTCTTTTCTGCAAATTTAGATATATTAAATCATGCATGACATCTTCGATTGCCTCCGCCACGGTGGTGATGGTGAGGGACAGATGTATGTGTAGTTTGATATTAGTTCCTTCTGCAAGTTAGAAATATTAAATTGTGCATGACATCTTCATTTACCTCCGAAAGCCACAGCTGGACTGATGGTGAGGGATTGAATTATGAATGTGTAGTTTGATATTAGTTTACTTTCTGCAAGTTAGATATATTAAATTGCTCATGACATCTTCAGTTACCTCAGAAAGCCACAGCTGGACTGATGGTGAGGGATTGAATTATGAATGTGTAGTTTGATATTAGTTTACTTTCTGCAAGTTAGATATATTAAATTGCTCATGACATCTTCAGTTACCTCCGAAAGCCACAGCTAGACTGATGGTGAGGGATTGAATTATGAATGTGTAGTTTGATATTAGTTTACTTTATGCAAGTTAGATATATTAAGTTGCTCATAACATCTTCAGTTGCCTCCGAAAGCCACAACTAGACTAATGGTGAGGGATTGAATTATGTATGTGTAGTTTGATATTAGTTTCCTTTCTGCAAGTTAGAAATATTAAATTGTGCATGACATCTTCAGTTACCTCCGAAAGCCACAACTGGACTGATGGTGAGGGATTGAATTATGTATGTGTAGTTTGATATTAGTTTCCTTTATTTGCAAGTTAGAAATATTAAATTGTGCATGACATCTTGATTACCTCCAGCCACAAGCTGAATTTGATGGTAGAGGATTGAATTATGTATGTGTAGTTTGATATTAGTTTCCTTCTGCAAGTTAGAAATATTAAATTGTGCATGACATCTTCGATTACCTCAGAAAGCCAGATTCCAGATGATGGTGAGGGATTGTATTATGAAATGTGTAGTTTGATATTAGTTTCCTTTCCGCAAATTTAGATATATTAAACTGCTCATAACATCTTCAGTTGCCTCCGAAAGCCACAGCTGGACTGATGGTGAGGGATTGTATTATGAAATGTGTAGTTTGATATTAGTTTCCTTTCTGCAAGTTAGATATATTAAATTGCTCATAACATCTTCGGTTGCCTCCGAAAGCCACAGCTGGACTGATGGTGAGGGATTGAATTATGGATGTGTAGTTTGATATTAGTTTCCTTTCTGCAAGTTAGAAATATTAAATTGTGCATGACATCTTCGATTTACCCTCAAGAAAGCCACGGTACCGAATCGATGGGCGGGCATTAGGTTACCTCACGAAAATCATGAAATTTGGACTAATGATGAAGGGTCAGAAGATAAATTGATGTAATCTGATTTAGATTTATTTTGTTGCAATTTTGAATTTCCTTAAGCATAGTTTCTTTTGTGTTTAGTCGGCAGCAAGAATAGTTTGGTTTTCATGCTCACTAGTTCATTGTTTTGATTTATTAGATTAGTAGCACCTTTTCATTTCAGCAGTACATTTTCATTTTCTTTCAAGTCTTGTCATTGTAAATTTCAAATTTATTTTTAAATTTTCAAGTTGGTAAATCATTATAGGGGAGATCATTTCCTTGAACAAACATAACCAAACTTGTTTTCATCTTAGAATTTCCATTTTACCTTAGAAAACCAAAAACGACAAAAAGTTAAGAAATAGGTTATCTTGCACATATAGTGCGCCGCACTTAAAATCGGCTTACGAATCCCTGGTTGATAATTTATGTTAGCAATTTAGGACTAAATTGACCAAACATTTGACGCTGAATTCTTAAGTGATGTAACTAGGTAGCCTTATTTCTTACATCTAAAAAAAATTAATAATTCTTGAGTATGCTCTCCTCCTGCACTTTGTGTGATCTGGAGGATCAGAAAAAAGATTGTTATGTAAAAAAAAATTAATAATTCTTGAGTATGCTCTCCTCCTGCACTTTCTGTGATCTGGAGGATCAGAAAAAGAATTGTTATGTGAAAAAAAAAAAGAAAAAAAGAAAAAGAAAAAAAGAAAAAAAAAAAGAGACAAAATAAAACTTCATCATTTCAATTGATTCAACAATTTAAAAAAAAAAAAAAAAAAATTGATTTCAATAAATTGTTTTGTTTAATGAATATATATGTGTATTTTTAAAATTTTTGAAAATATAACATACACAATTTTATTAACAAATCAATTAAATTAAATAAATAAATAAAAAATTTCATGGAAATAAGACCCACGCATACGCATGAGGCCATTCTTTGGGTTGGCTTTACGCATATATACTGACCTTCAATCCACACAAAGACCCATGCACTGCAATTTAAAAAAAAAAACTTTCTCTTTTTCATATTCGTTTTTCCTCAAACAACAGTTATTAAAAATCATTTAAAAAAAAATATTTGCACACAATGAATGTATTTCACATGAAGAAACGGTTGATGAGGAAAAGATTTCAAATTGTTGATGAGAAGAAGATTGCAATTTGCTGATGAAGAGAAGATTACAAATTCAATTGTAGGGACATACAATGGAAGTGTATCATATGAAGAAATTGCTGATGAAGAGAAGATTTCAGACTGCTGATGAAGAGAAGATTGTAGATTCCATTGCAAGTAATTGGAATGAGGAAGATCAATCTGAACTTCTTTGTGAGATACAAGCCATTACACTTCAAAACCTGCAAAATAAAAACAAATCAAACCACAAGTAATTCCCAGAGAATGAAATGCGTCATTATCAAAAACACCCGATTTTAAAACGAATTTTCTGAGCAAACCAGGACGAATTAGAAAAACATAAAACATGGGTTTTTTCGGGAACGGGGTGAATTAGGTAATCTTACGAGAACTTTCTGAAATTCGCAGCCATTTGGGAGAAATTCAGGGTTCTTCGGAGCACTAATTTGCAGTGTGCGTGAGAGAAAAATGTTTTTTTATTATGAAAACAGTCACGGTTTTATAAAATTCAATTTTAAGAAATAATCAAGGAACTGATTTCCTTACTTGAGGGAAAATGTGGAAGAATTCATGTGTGGTGGCACATGATGAATGACAAATGGATTATTTGAGGCAAACACATTATCACATGTGCATCAAATGCAAGTTGTATAAATTGAAAAGGACTCTGCCTTCATTTCCTTCATAGTTAAGAATTTGACTTTAGAAATTTCAAGCTTTTTATTTTTATTTTGCATGAAAGAGGCATTGGCATGACTTTGTTTTAAAAATATTCATAAGGACAATTATTTCATCCATGCTTTATTTCATTTAAAAAATAAAAATAAAAATAAAAATAAAAATAAAAAATTCAAAAAATTAAAAAAAAATAATAAAAAAAATTAAAAAATTGAATCAATGAAATGAATAAGTTATTTTCTCACTTTTCTGAAGGTATTGAGTAATTTTGGACTGATGATGAAAGATGAATGACTAACTTTTTATTCAAGATTTTTAGCAGCTGAAAAACCTCATTGTTCAAATCAGCCTAACTTTCTCATACAAAATCAGATTTTGATGATTTAAGTATCATTGGAAAGGTCTCAACAATATCTACACAATGAGAAATCCATCATTAGAGTTTGAAATGGTAAATAATGAAATAAATTGCTGAAAAGAAGCTACATTCAACTTGAGACACTCATTCCAAAACATGTATAAATTCTTTTGATTTTTCCTTTGAGAACTTGTTTCATTAATACAAATTCTTAGTTTTGTGTGTAAATATCATAACTAGAGAGATTGATCACCTCTCTCCCTTTGATAATCTTACATTCCATTGCAGAAGAAGTATTAGTTTTTTTGCAGGTTCCAGGAGGAAGGACAAATGACTACAAGAGAATGGTGTCTCTCTAAGAGACCAATTTGTTTCATAAGAGGATGATCGGCAACAAAGAGGAAATATGCTGATGTAAAATCAGATCCAAACACTTGAAAAACTTTCAGATACTATTGTCTCCATCACATCGATACCTCATAATAAACCATTCACCTCATTTCACTTCATATTTTCCATTTACATTCACATCCACTTTCCATTTCTTTTTGTCCATTCATAACCACAAATAAAAGCAAGAGGTTCATTCACATGCTTATTGCCCATTGTCATTTCTCATTCACATGCTTATTGTCCATTTCCATTTTCATCTTCCATTTTCATTTTCCATTTCATGTCATTTTCATTTCGCAAATAAGCCCTGCTGCAATGCAAATTATTGAGTCCATAGTCCTTTGAGTCTAAGTTCTTTATAAAAACACCTTGAGGCTTGCATGCCTTAATGGCAAGTTCTCATGCTGAAAAACAATGGGAATACATTAATGTCCCTTGTTCGTCAGATCTTCTAGGTGACTCGACATCGACAAAATCATTCGTACCTAGCAAGATGTGTTTGGGCATCTTGACTCTCATTGTCATCAATGGTGAGAGTTCTCGTGTTGACTAGTGGCATCCATTAATGGCCACTAAGTCAACAATTTCCTACTATGTTCGACATCAGAACATCTTTTCACATAGTAGGAATTGTGCCAATGAGTTTTGAAGACATGAAGACTATTATTTTCAGCATTTTGGAGCAGATTTCAGCAAGTTTTAGTAGAAGCAATAAAAAGTCATCTCTTTATCCATGACTCCTCTTGTTCAGCCACTTGAAGGAGAATATGATCAGAATTTTGCAGCCACCACACATACACAACTCATCCACATTTAAGGTAAGTGAAGGTATGTTGTTTTCTAATTTTTAGTCATGTAATTCATTAGAATGCTAAAATTGTAACTTTGGAAAATTTCCTCACTCCCTTTTCCACATTGTCATATCTTTAGTTGGGGGGGGAAGGGACATCATTTCATATCCACATGTCATACACTATCACACATTTTCATTTCATTTCCACCCACATATACTTCCCAACCAACTATTGTTACAACATGATCCAAAAGATTATATGCCTTGCAAATGATCAATTCATTGATGAAGAAATTGATTCTAAATGTTTTCATGAACTTTGATGCAACAAATAAAATAAAGCATTGTTACACAAGAACCAATGCTTCAAAAAAAAAAAAAAGGAAAAAAAATGGTTGTCACACAAGAACCAACCAATGAAAAAGAAGAAGAAGAAGAAGAAGAAGAAGTTGCAATCAAATGTATTATACTTTTCCAAAAAGGAAAAATCAAGAAGCAAAGTTTGGAATAAATCTATATGAGTCAAAACTCATAAAAGATCAACTCATGGATAAATGAATCATTGCAATGGTTGCATGAGGACATGCAACAACTTCAGTTGGGGGGTATGTTGAGTCTCAAAAATGTTCTCCATATTCATACATATTTCCATTGTGTCATAACCATTTAGCTCTTATTTCATAGCCACTTGACCTAAAACCCTACATCAAATAACCATTTACATAAATATATGGGTTAGGATCCTTGTTTTCCAAAGTTATTTATTTTATGTATTTTAAGTGAATTTATGATTAGAAACTAGAAAATTAACATAGTTTCATATATCTATATATGTGTTATGAGTTTGTGACATGTGTAGGTCAAAAGGAGACTTCTAGAAGACTCTTATGTGACACTCTAAGGCCAAATTCGAATTTGGTTGGAGAAGATTATGGGATCAAGAGGATATGTGTCTCACTTCCTTGTTGTATTGAAACTCTAAGAGGATATGTGTCTCATTCTTCAAGTTGTGTTGAAACTCTAGAAAGACATGTGTCTTATCATTTCTTATTTTGATTGTAACTCTAGAGATGGAGGGAGAGATTCATGGACTCCCATTAATGAGATGTCTCCTCATATTTTGTATAAATAGGAGAAGCTTTCTCCTATCATAGGTAATGAGGAAGTAATGAGGAAGTAATGAAAAAGTAGTAGAGAAGTCTTTTGTAACAAAGTTCAAGATGGAATGGGATGTAAATTTGTGAGTTCTTTTTAATAGAGAAATTCAGTTCTTTGATGGTGTTTTGATTACAATTTTAAGGAGCTGAAGGACTTCACCAAATTGGTAGCAGAGGGCCCCTGCTATCCAAGGAGGCTTTTACATGTTTTCTAGATAAGTTGCTTTCAATTCTGTTTTGTCATATTTCTTTATTTAGATTGCTTTCTGAAATCATAGCTTTTAGCATAATTTTTCATGGCAGCCCGGGCATTTGCATAGATTTTTGACTAATGACATGGAATTAACATTGTTCTGCTGCTAATTTGTTTTTCTTAGTTTCTGTTTAATTTCAGTATTGCTTTATGTATTTCAGTTTTTCTCATTTGCTTCAGTAGCTAAATTTAGATATATTAAACTGCTCATAACATCTTCAGTTGCCTCCGAAAGCCACAGCTGGACTGATGGTGAGGGATTGTATTATGAAATGTGTAGTTTAGTATTAGTTTCATTTCTACAAATTTAGATATATTAAACTGCTCATAACATCTTCAGTTGCCTCCGAAAGCCACAGCTGGACTGATGGTGAGGGATTGTATTATGAAATGTGTAGTTTGATATTAGTTTCCTTTCTGCAAGTTAGATATATTAAATTGCTCATAACATCTTCAGTTTCCTCCAAAAGCCACAGCTGGACTGATGGTGAGGGATTGAATTATGGATGTGTAGTTTGATATTAGTTTCCTTTCTGCAAGTTAGAAATATTAAATTGTGCATGACATCTTCAGTTACCTCCGAAAGCCACAGCTAGACTGATGGTGAGAGATTGAATTATGAATGTGTGGTTTGATATTAGTTTACTTTCTGCAAGTTAGATATCAGTTACTCAAGTTGTTTATGGTTACTTCCGAAAATCATAGCTGGACTAATGATGAGGGATCAGAAGACAAGTTGATGTAATTTGATTTAGATTTACTTTATTGCAACTTTTGGATTTCTTTCGGCATAGTTTCTTTTGTGTTTAGACAGCAGCAAGAATAATTTGGTTTCATGCTCACTAGTTCACTGTTTTGATTTATTAGATTAGCAGCACCTTTTTCATTTCAGTAGCACATTTTCATTTCCTTTCAAGTTTTGTCATTGTATGTTTCAAATTCCTTTTTTCAGTTTCAAGTTGGTAAATCATTATAAAGGACATCATTGCCTTGAATATCCATAACCATACTTGTCTTTTAGAATTTCATAAAAATTCAAAAACGACAAAAAGTAAGAGATAGGTTATCTTGCACATATAGTGCGCCACACTTCGTCAGCTTACGAATCCCTGGTTGATAATTTATGTTAGCAATTTAGGACACTAAATTGACCAAACATTAGCCATCCATAAAATTTTTCATAGAAAATGATGGCTAAAACAGGTCTGCAACCTTCAAGAAACAAATTTTAAGAAAATATGTGAGTTCTTGAAGTCTTACTGCATCTCTTTCCCAAGACCTATCTCAGTGATCTCTTCACCAAAAGAATCCTCCGAAATCCTGTTGTCTCTAAATGAGAAAACTATTTATCAAGCCATCATATCTTCATAATTTCTCCTTCCTAATCATTCTGCCTATGCATTTCTTCTTTCCATTTCATCCATAGCTTAAAAGGGCCATCAACCCTCATTTTAATCTTCATTTCCCATAAAAGGCTACCAAATCCCCTTTAAACCATTTATTCTCCTTCATTTGGTTTAAATTAGGCCTTTTTAGCTTTATTGAAAACATCAAAATGGCCATAAAACCTTCATTTCTGGTATAAAGGCACTCCTTTTCAAATATTAGGCTTTAAATCACTTTTTGGCCTGAAGCCCTTAACCTTTTCTGTCATAAGACCTGGCGCTGTGACCGAGCGCTAAGCCCATCAGCTTATTGGACTTTGCAACTTCCAATTTCCACTTCCCAAACTCCTTTTCTTGTCCACCTCCACCAATATAATCTGGACTGTAGATCCTCTAGATCTAATGGCCTACGCTCACCTTTGCCATTCAACCCCGCCCTTAACCTCCTCGTAACACGACAAAGGAGATGATGTCACAACTCTGGTCCCACCACTCCTCCGATCGATCAACTCTGTCATATCGCACTCATTCCACACCGTTGATCTGGCTCCCCCAGATCCAACAACTAGCATTCATCTTCATGCCCAACTCACAAATCCTCTCCAATGTGCAATTTCGACGCGAAATGGGCAGTTTTGGAGGGATACGTGTCGTCATCCAATGCATATCACGTCAGCCTAGCCCCAAACCACTTACCACTCTTATCCTGCGTGAAAACCACCTCTAGTTTTCCACAAAACCACCTATCTAATCTTCGCGCCAAACCCATATTTAAACCCTGGTTCTTCACCTCTCCACCATGGAACCCTTCTCCACATGTTCTCCTCCCTCTGCACTACTCCTCCACCATCCCAACACCTCTGAAAGAAGTTAAATCCAAATAAATTAGGTATATATAATTTTTTTATGTTTTATTGTAGGTTTAATGTTGGACACCCCACGAACAGGCCCTCCCACAACAAAGTCAAAGTTGTAGAGCCTAGGATGACGATCCTTAGGCCTATTTTCATGCAGAAAAGGGACCCAGGGTTAGATTCAACAGTTTGGCCAATGCGTCATGAACATTGGTTAATCTGATAAGACCCTCCAGTGCAGAAAGAGATACCTACCAGCAAACATCAAAGATAAATGAGGAACAGTGGAAACTAAAGAAATTAAGGATTAAAGGTTAAGTCAACGCCTGAAGATCAAGGACTTAACCACTGATTTTCAAGGATAAAGCACAGTTGGAGACAAATCAATTAAAGTCAAAATAGTCAGTAAAGGAAAAAAAACACAAAAGATGATTAAAGGAGGCCTAAAGCTATATCAAAGGCCTAATCAAAGTTTAAAGAACATAATCAGACAGATCAACAAAAATATGGCTTCGAATGACAAATCACCGAAACCTTTACTTCTCCAAAAAATCAAAATGCAACCTACAAACTTATTTACCTCAAAAGAAAAAAAATTGAATGCAGAGTCAGAGATATTTTCAAAGAAAGCTCAGAAAGTAATTTCCATCTACCAAAAGCCATGGAAAATTTTAGGGGCGAATTCTAGCCCAAAGGCGAAATTTAAGGGGTTTTATAGTTTGAGGAGGCAAATTTTTTATATTGCACCCATTTTTTCTATAGTTAACAACTTAGCCCAATTTTTTTTTTTAAAATAAATAATATTATATTTTAGCCCTCAAAATTAAAGCGGATAAAAATTGAGAAGGTCGGATTCGCCCTAGATTTACATTGAAAATGCCTGATTCGCCTGGTTTGGAGGTTGGACTCATTGAATTTGGGAAGATTCACCTCGATTTATAGGTTTTGAAGTTCAATTTGGTTGCAATAGCTAGATTTCTTGGTTTGCAAATCAAGGGTAAGGTTGAAATTCATCTCTATAAACTACAGCTTGTTAATCCTTCATACCATTAAGCAAGGTATGATTTTTATACTTATACAGTCTCTGATATCATTTATTTCACTGCAAATTTGCATTTTTGTATTGAATCCAATGTTATCTACAGGTGAAAGTTGAAGAGCTGGAAGGGAAACATGTGGGTCTGTACTTTTATGCACATTGGTGTCCTCCATGCAGGGGTTTCACCCCCTGTTTTGTCTGAAATCTATACAAAGTTATCGAAGAAGGGGGACTTCTAGATTCTCTTCGTTTCTATGGATCTTGATGAGAAGTGATTCAAGGAATACCACCATACCATGCCATGGCTTGCCCTGCCATTCTCAGATGGTATACAAGGAAGAAGCTTAATCAGACCTTTCAGGTCGATGGCATTCCATGCCTTGTTTTTCTGGACAGAGAGGGCAGAGTTATAATGACTGAAGGTGTGGAGATAATTGAAGAATATGGGGTTGAGGGTCATATTTAACAAATAATATTATTTAAATAAGATTTAAACAATTATTCTTTAGAAAATAATAAGATAAATAATGATTTATCTAATTAATTTCTTTGTTTTGGGTTAAATATAACCAGAAATATTAATTAAGCTATTGTTTGACTAATTATTTCTTGAGGAAAATCAAAAAAATATATATTTATTTAATATTTCCTTATGGGGTTTCCTTTTTAGACCACAAACAACTTAATAAAAGTGATTTACTAAGTTATTTTCATAGTGAAAGCAATTTTACTTGGAGTAAAATTGGTCTTACATGATGTACATGGGTCCATCTAATGATAATAGGTTAGATGACCAAAAAATGGTGTAACAGATTTCCCCCTAGCATGCGAGTGTTAGGAGCTAATCGTATGACCAAAGTACGTTGTAAGAACTCAATCACTAGACATTGAAGGGGAAGTCAAAGAGAGAGAAGTATAAGGTAAACCAAAGTGATGAAAGAGCTAGACCCTGAGGAGGCAACTTGCAGGCATGACAAGTTTTTTTGATGAGTGAGTACCTACTATAGGCGGCAGGGGAGGCATACCTATGCTCATCGAGGCAATAATACAAACAATAAGGCACCCGAAAAGCCACAGAACACAATAATAAAGCATATGCTGGCCTAAACATGAGCCAAATAAATAACAAGATAATGAATCCCACATAGATATTGTGCCTGGGATAATAGCCAGGACTTTGTACAATAATATCTGAGTACGTGAGATATAAATACAACCTAGATGCCCCAGAAAATAGGAAAGGGCTCTAAAAATCTGACTGATACATACAAACGAAAAGGCGTTGCAAGTGGTTGAGGCCGGCATCATCAAATGTATGGGGCTACATTGAAGGTTGTAATGAAGATGTCATCCGAGTGTGTGGGGGCTACCTATAGGGCCACCTCCTCATGAGGAGTGAAACATCTCACCCACACCCGGGAATCATCGATGTCAGCTGCTGCATCATTGAACCATCAAGTATACAGATATTGATCATGCTGAAAGGAGCTAGAGCTGAGAAGCAATCAATTCAAAGGGCAATAAGGAGTCCCTTTGCATGATCCAAAGGTACCGAACAAAAGTGGAAGCTGGAACCAAGGTACACCGCCCTCTAGACCTATCTTCTGGAATGAATGAGTTGATGTTGACAGAAGGAGGTCTACCATAGGTGAGGCAATAAGGGATCCTCAACTGAGGCATGAGAGAAAATAGTAGAGTGACTGATAGACTAACACCAATGATGATGATGAAATGGGGGAGACCGAGTAGCAAATATACGACTTCCCTTGTTAGAGCATAAATGGCATGGATGACCTGGCAGCAACTAACGCAATATTATGAGGGATAGGGGACAGTAGAACTGGAGGTCATAATGCATGATATGAGAGAGGGACCAAGCAATGAAGGATGAAGGACTATAGCGAGATAAACTCCATGAAAGCTATGATGACTCAACTCGGATGCTCTAAAAAAGGGTGACTCGATGGTGCTGCCACACAAAAAAGGGGTCCAATGGGAACCCTAAAATCATGAGTACAAGATGGCAGCTCACGACGAAAGTCGACACGAGCGTGGACAAGTATGGAGGCAACATGATGCCCCTAGTATGAGTGTTGCAAGTGAAGAAATTCGGTTTTGAGGAAGGGTGAAGTGGCGCTTCTTGGAAAAAACGTGTCCTGGTGAAGTATCAAATCACAAAAGGCTAATAGATACCCCTTTTAGGGCTTGGTGAGATCATTTCAATGGTATAGAAAATTCGTCAAACTGAGCTACGGTTTCACAGCAGCAAGCGAAAGAAAAATCAAGAGTTTTCTTTTAATAAGGCATTTTCCTTCCAAATTCACTCATGTGCAGGTGGAGTTGTGGTGAATGTATTGAGGAGAGGAGGCCCTAAATCTTGTGGTGATTGTATTAGACAAACCAACCATTGAAATTTGAGATCCATCAGTTGTAGGTAATATGCCTAATCCTACTCTTTCATTTCAATGGATTGAAAGTTTAGATTAGGTACCCGCAGCTCATGAACAGGCCAGGTCGCACTTTTTGGGGTCTGTTCTGCGACCTGGGTAGCAGGTTCTTGGCAGAAAAATGTGACCTATCCCAGGAAATGACCTGAACAGTGCGATCTATCATAAAAAGGGGTTTTCAGTGCTGTTTTTGGCTGAGATCTGGGATTTTTATGGTTGAGGGGCATAGGTGCCCCCAAGCATGTTGTGGACATGCCAAAATGTATTTATAAAAATGGAAATCTAAACACATTTTAATGATGTGGTGTGCTATTTGTTTTTAGTGTGGTTACACAGTTTGAAAAAGGAAATAGATGATTACCAATCTCTTTTGGTACTACCTATATGAATCAAATGGACTTTAAGTTTCTAGGTTGGCATAAATGGTGCTAATACCCCAAAGATAGTATTTGGGATAATGAACTGATGTTCTCCTAGAAAAACTATAGTTTGGTCAACTACAGTGTCTATGAGACTAGGTTGCTGATGAAAAAATGAATGAATGATGAGGGGCATCATTCCTAGAGTGATATTGAAGTGATATGGGACTCTAGAAGTTCTTATAAATGTGGAAGAATAATGGGACTAGATTCATCACGACTAGATTCACTAGGAGAGTGTTGAAGAACTCCTTCTCTTGGTCCCTCCAATATGAGTGCCCCCTTACCCAAACATTGGGTGTCAATGTAATGGCCACATGGTGCATGTGGTTCGAATGCATGAGTTCAATGTAAGGGGGATAGATAAAGTCATGAGTGGTCATTGCTTCCATAATTTCTTCATCGTAATAGAATATGAGGTGACTGATGGAGGAAAGAGCACCTGACGTGACGAAACAACCTTTCTCCTCATCATGAGCGCATCGTCAGAAGGGGTAGCGGGAGAGTGAGTAGACAAAGGATCCACCGATGTTGAGACTAGGGAGGTGGCTAAAGGGAGGTCAGGCAAAACATCAGGGGAGGTCTCATCATGGACTTCCGACCAAGGCCCCGTTATCTCAACATCATAAGGGGAAAATTTAATGGGAGCATCTGTGTCCTCGGGTGTTTCCGAAGAAAGATGCGAAAATAAGGGAGCGAGTGACTCATGGCATTCAGCCTCGAATTGGTGTAAGGATTCTAATAAGGAAAGATACTCTTCGAGGCGAGGACATAGGTGAGTGTAATGGCCATGGAAATTGCATAAAGAACAATAATTATTTGTGTGCAATGGTTTGAGTTTCGTGATTGAATTGGGTATAGTGAGATATATCTCTCGCATATCAGGTTCCGGAAATGAATCATTAACCATGGACTTGAGGTGAGGCAATTCTAGGCAAGTATGGGTGGCGTGGCTGACAACATCACACAAAGCACAATGGATGGTGTGCTTTGGAAGCGGAGAGGGGGCAAGGTTTGTCGGGGTAGCCTTATCCTTTGATGCCCCCTTGCGAGCTTTTCCCCTCTTACCTAAAGTGGTCGCAATGGGAGGGGGAAGGGTTTGTCATGGTAGCATTATCCTTTGATGCCCCCTTGTGAGATTTTCCTTTCCTACCCGAAGTGGTCGCAATATGAGGGGGTTCTTGTTGAGTTGAATGAGGCACCGTTGCAGCGGGAGAAGTCATAAGGACCGGTTGAACTAGGGTCAAAGTGAGATAAGGTTTAGGTTGACTAAGCAGGGTACCCACTGGAGGATCGAGGTACCAGACAAGAATCCCAAGGGTTAGGTTAGGAACAGAGATGGTGGCCATAACAGGTACTATGTACACTCCTGGTGGGGGAGCGAGGAATGGTATCTGACCAGAGGGGTAATGACTAGGTAGGATGGTGCCATGATGGTTGAGGCTGAGAGGAACTATTCCAAGAGAGTAAAGGGGGTCATGAGTACCAACTGAAGGTGAAGGGCCAGGAGAAGAAGGTTCATATGGCTAATTTGAGGACATCATGAAAATCTGGTAATCGAGGGAACCAAATGGAAGAGATTGAGCGGCCACCTATCCTTTAGGTGGTTGGGTAGCCACAAATACCTGTTGAGGGATTGGATCAGTAAGCACATCCGACTGACTAGGTGCAAGACTGGGAGGAATGGAATGGATGGCTTGATATCCTCTCAATGTTGCTTGAGATTCCCATAGTTGTCGCAATTGTGGCAGAAGATGACAATCATGCATATAATGACCATAAACACCACAATTAGAATAGGACTTGTTCATACAAAGAGGCCTATCCTGCTTGGGCTGAGTAGTGTTAGGAGAATTACCTTGATTAGGTCCAGGATTACCAGAGGCAGCTTGATTTTGATTGCCTTTCCTCTTCCTTTTTGAGGTAGGAGGATTAATCATGCCTTGCTATGTAGAGACCTGCCCTGTAGGGGGCGGTGGTTGCTGTTGTGGGGTTTGAGAAGGCAAGGGAGGAGGAGGTGCTAATGTTGTAGGAGCTGGAGCACCAGGCTGTGGATATGGATAATAAAAAGGTTGGGTAGCAGTGTGGTAAATAGGAGGTTGGGCAAAAGGAGGAGCCATGTCGTATCCTGGATACGTGCTACCGAGAGGGGGAAAAGTGCCAAAGGAGCTGGCCCCTCCCTGAGAGAAACCATAGCCCATGGGAGATTGAGCATATGGATTAAAGAGAGCTCCAAAAATACCATCGGCGGTGTGAGATGCCCTCGGTGCATTGGTACCACCAGGTCTGGGAAGATCAGGTAGGACGGTATAAAAATAACCTGACTGAGCTTAGATCAGGTCATATTTTAACGCAATTTGGAGAGTGGCTTCTTCAGTTTGAGGAAATTGCAATGCGACTTCTTTCCTGATAGGAGGCAAGAGAGTCCTAAGGAACCAGTCAATGCAAACACGGTCTTCGAAAGTAGGTGCTCGACATAGGCTCCTTCTTCTTTGCCATTCCTGAACATGTTCAGATAGGCGGGTCGCAGAGGATTGACGGAAGGAGGTTAAGAGCTCAGTACAAATGTCGTAACGAAGGGGAAGCTGGAAATAAGACAAAAAATTCCAGGCCAGAGTTGCAATGGTGGTATGAGAGGAAGGGGCCTGATCAACATACTGCTTAGAAGCTTCACCTGTAAGCGTTCATTGGAACAACCAAAGAGGAACAGAGTCATCGGTAATTGAATTAGACAAACACCACATGTGGAAAGATCTAACATGATTTGAGGGACCTTGTCCAGCAAGACCTTCAAACATAGGGATGTCTGAAGGGAGCTTTGTTGGCATAGCGAGCCAACTAGCATCATGGTGTATAGGGTCATTTATCAACTAGTCGAAGTTGGGGAGGTTGAGGCCTGCCATGAAAGGGAGAAAGGGTGCAGCCGAGGTAGTGTCTGTTGCGGTCCCACTTGTGGTACTCCTGGCGAGAAGGTCGGGGTTACCACCAATATTAGGTCTTTCACCAAACATGGTTAAGGTGATAGGGTGAGAACCGAAGGCAGAACGAGAAGGAGAACCCAACGGACCAGAAGAAGAGTCGGAGTGCGGACACAGTTGAGGACTAACTCGAAGCCTATGCGGAGGAGTAAGTGTCCCTACCGGAAATTGAGGATGAAGGCCAAGAAGTCTCTAGGATGAATTCCTTTGTGGCGCAATGGTGATGACACAAACGTGACACAAAGCAAAAAGAGACTGACAAGGGCAAAGAGGTGCATGATCAACTGATTAAAATGTCGAAACAAGGGCAAAGAGGTGCAGGACCAATTGATTTCAATGTTTTAGAATCTTAGCTTGGTGGTGTTAACCAAGCCCTTTTTCACTTAGGGTGTGTTTAAAAGTGTGTAAATTTTAATTTTTAAACCTAGACGTTTGTAGATGAAAAGAAAAAGTGTGTTGTATACTTGTAAATAAACCTGCAAATGTCAGTATATAGGCTTACAAAACAGAAAATAAACAGCTAACAATGCAATAATATAAACCCAAGGAGGTGGGTCTCTCAAAAATTAGTCTATAGGTGAGAAAAACTTATCTAAACACACTAAAAGAGGCTAATAGATCTTGGTTCAAGAGGGAGAGAGATCTAAAAGACAAAATCTGCTGGAAAGTGGTGCAGAAAACAACAACAAATCAGACGAAAATTGCTGTAAAAAAAGGTGGCGTAAGGCTATCTCCAGGAGGGAAGCGGAGTGCCCCCTAATGGAAAACCCAAACAAATATAAATGGGAAGATTTGGATGGATAACAAGCCGATCTGAAGTGGATCTGATGACGAGGTCTCAGATCTGAAAAAATGGCTAAAGACTCTGAAATTTTAGACAACCTGCAATAGCTAACACTCTTCCACCAAAAGTAGAGGGTATTGAAGCCCTATGGGGCTAGGTTCCCACTTAGTTGAGTGAAAAAAAACAAGTACATGTCCAAAATGGGTGGAGACGGAGGTTAAACAACCCTGAACAAAGGCTTAGCAAAACCTAGAAAACTTTCAGAAAAATCCCTCCAGAAAGTCCAGGTCACAGTTTTTGGCTTGTTTTAAGAAAAGGTCGCTTTTTTTGGGTTGTAAAGTGCACCCTGGAGGTCCAGGTCGAAGGTTTTGGGTAGAAAAGTGTGGCTTGCACTTCCAGCACTCTCGGCAGCAGGTTTCAGAAAAAAAATTCGTCTCGGCTGTGGCCGATGTCGTTCACCTGCGCAATGGGTCCGAAAACACGCGGAAGTTAGAATTTTTATCGTTTTAGGGTTTTATGGGTTAAAAACAACATCAATAATAAGAAAAAAAAGGGATGAAGAGAAATCCTCGGGTTTGAAGCAGCTGGATATGCAAGGATCAGAAAAACGACAACAGTCGTAATGGTATACCCATGTGGAGTCTCCAGTTGTTAGTAAGAATCTTGATTCGAGGTGTACGAAAAAACACCACTTGAGCTACGCATAACAAAAAAACCTAACAACAGAAATGACTGCTAATATCTTCAGATATGCAATTATATGATCAAGAAAAATGCTGCAAAAATCTAGATCTATGCATTAGAAGACATTAAATAGTATAAAAATAAGATTTAATCCATAGATCCAATAGACAAGAAAAGAATATATCCATTGAAATTTTTATTAATGGGCACGTGGGAGGAAAACACAAGAGGGTGTTCCCTGTTCTCCTCAATGGGATGGGTTCTTGTAAGTCCTCAGCACTCCAGATTTAGAATTTCTCTCTCTTGATGGTGTAGAAAACCTAGACAAAAATGGAAAAATATGGCTATGATAATGGATCAATAGCCAGACCAAGAGTTGAGATCCAGAGTGATCTTTAGGCAACAAAAGGTGACAAATGAATGGGAAAACCCTTTTGTTTATAAAAAAATATTGAGTTAGTCTAGAGATTGGTGCATAATTAAAATATTATTAACCAAATCTAGATCCAACTTTTATGGAATATTTTATTATATTCGTTGGAGGGAAAAGGAATTTGAATTGAGTCAAATCCCCTTATTTGTAACTAATAAATAAATAAATAAATGATTTATTTATCATTTTAAGGATGTGATTAAGTAATAATAAATTAATAAATCATTTATTTATCATTTTAAGGATATGGTTGAGTAATAATCAAATAAATAATGATTTATTTAATTATTTAAGGGTGAATTAGTCATATTTAACAAATAATATTATTTAGATAAGATTTAAACAATTATTCTTTAAAAAATAATAAGATAAATAATGATTTATCTAATTAATTTCTTTGTTTTGGGTTAAATATAACCAGAAATATTAATTAAAATACTGTTTAACTAATTATTTCTTGAGGAAAATCAAACAAATATATATTTATTTAATATTTCCTTATGGGGTTTCCTGTTTAGACCACAAACAACTTAATAAAGGTGATTTACTAAGTTATTTTCATAGTGAAAGCAATTTTACTTGGAGTAAAATTGGTCTTACAGATCTACTTGGGTCCATCTAATGATAATACGTTAGATGACCAAAAATTGGTGTAACAAAATGGTACATTGAATTTCCTAGAGCTTCTTTTGATAATTACACTACCCTAGCTACTGTCTTTATGACTCACTTCCAGTTACCCATACGATATGAAACTGGAACAGAACTCTTGACCAATTTTAAACAGACTAATGCTACTCACATTTTTTATCATATTCATGAGTGGTTCATTAAGTCCCTATTACCATCTATAACTGAGGATGTGGCTAAGGGTGGCATCATCACTAAAGAGCAGGTTTTTTCTCATGCCCAATATTTAGAATTGATTGATACCCAATCTGGCATGCTCTATGAAAAAACTCCTAATGCGTCGCGATCTAATTTTACTATTCCTCCACAATTAAATGACTCTCATGTCGGAGACGATTTGCTTGGTACTGCAAGCACACATCATACTACTGCATCTGATCGTGCACCTTCTTCCGAAATCAATGTAATGTCATTTGACAAAAGAAAAAGTGACAAGCAACCCAGAAGTAAGAAAAAAGGGAAATATAAGAAAAAGAAAACTTCTAACCCGCAGGAAAGATCATATGATCAATCATCTGGACCTAGGAAACCTCGTTATCCATGCATAATCTGTAACAAGGAAAATTTTGTTCAGGATGGTCCTCACTGCGCTGAAGTCTAAAAAATCATTAATACTTCCCATGCATCAGCTATGTTGATAGATTGGTTTTCGAATCCGGACACAAATTTGGTTACTAGGGATCCACCTTCTAGTTCCCAAGTCCTTATGTTATCTGTCACAAAACCTTCAACAGATATTTTGATGTTAACTCATAACAAATATTATGGTAGTTAGGCAACTGATCAACCTAATACCTCGACTATGAATCCATCTACGGAATCAATACCACCTACTATTATTCCTGAATTGACAATTAAGCCACCTAAGGGAATCGTTCATAAATCGACATATAATCCTCAAGCAAGAGCTGCTCAAAATTATAACATAGTTGAAGACTTCTCTCAATCCCCTTCAGCTATGTCTTCTCTTGAGGTTTTACAAAATTTTCCCTCTCAAAAGAATGCTTTATTTTCGGCTATTTGTGGAATTGATCCGACTGATTCTAATCTTTTCGTCTTTAATCATACTAGCTATGTGCCACAATTACCAGTAGAATTGGCACTCTCCATACAAGTAAATATTCTCAATCACCTTGTTCATCATAATATTATTGATGAGGGAGAATCTACATGCATTATGTCTCTAAATTGTTGGAAGTCACTTGGCTCGCCGCACTTATCTCAATCATCAACGAAGTTGAAGGCTTTCGATGGATGTACATATAAGCCTTGTGGTATTATTAATAACCTGGATGTTGAAATAGGGGGAAAACAATGAATTTTGATGTTGAGGTTGTTGATGAACCCCTTGACTATAATATTCTATTTGGAAGGCCATGGGTAGGTGCTATGACTGCAATTGTTTCTACATATTTTAGAATGATCGCCTTTCCATATAAAGTTAGAATCACAGTCATCAATCAGCTATCCTTCTTTGCCTCCTCTTCACAGGTAACTGGAAGTGTTCCATTCATTCACTCACCCCAACTAGCACTTTAGAACATTGGTGTAGGACTCTTAAAGGATTCCACTCTCATGGGAACCTTTTCATTACCGCCACCTACAACGTTGGAAAAAATTGCAAGTATAGAGACCTGCTACATGATCTCTTCCACTCCATCTGGCTTAACAAAGAGTATGGGTGATTCTAAAATTGTTACGTTGGCTGAGTTCTTGTAGCCTAGCCCTATTGAGTTGGCATAGCAATCAATCTATCTGGCTTGGGCGGTGAATCCGAAATCAATGTCGCTGATTGTTTGGGTTGATCATTCCTTAGATTTTGGTACTTCATATGATCCTTTTTCCTCAAATTTCTTGACAGATGAGAATATTTTGGAAACCATGATGTCAAAAGGAGAACCATGGCAACATTATCATCATCATTCCCATCTTCCTGATTATGAAGAAAATTATCTTAGTGAACTATATCACCCATCAATCAAAAATTTATTTTCGAATTATTTACCTATTAATGCAATCGATTTCGAGCGAAATTTGTCAAATATTAAAGAAACCATTTCTATCAATATTTTGACCAAACCTGGAATTGTAGAAAATATTCATGTCAGCGTGTCTTATTCTCCATCAGAACTCGAAACATATCACTCTCTTTTTCTTGAATTTTGTGATGTATTTTCTTGGTCATACGAGGAAATTCTAGGCATAGATACTAGTATTGTTGAAGACACTATCAATATGTGTCCTGATGTCAAACCAGTACGTCAACGCCTTCACCTTGTTCATCCAAATAAGTCCTCTTCCATTAAAGCAGAAGTTGAGAAATGTTTGCGTGCTGGTTTCATTTACCTTGTTCCGCTAACTGAGTGGGTTTCCAACATCGTTCCTGTCATGAAAAAATAAGGAGCCATAAGAGTGTGCGTCGATTATCAGGATGTCAATCTGGCTTGTAAGAAAGACAACTATCCTAATCCCTTTATCAACTAGATCATTGAAAATTGTGCTAGATGTGAAATATTTTCATTCATGGATGGATTTTCTGGCTACAATCAAATTAATATCCACCCAGAGGATCAACATAAGACAACATTCATCTATCCCTAGGGAACATTCGCTTATAGGAAACTATCGTTTGGTTTAAAGAATGCTGGGGAAATTTTTCAAAGAGCAATGGATTATTCTTTCAATGACATCAAGAACATTGTTCAACCCTATCTAGATGATTTACCGCATCATTCACGAAATCAAATTGATCGCCCGATGCATTTGAGAGCCATATTCTTACGCTGCTGACACTACAAAATATGCCTCAATCCACATAAATGTGTGTTTTGTGTTGGTTTTGGTCGCTTGCTTGGATTTTTCATCTTAAAATAAGGAATTTGAATCTACCCATTGAAGGTTCAAGCCATTCTTCATTTACTTGTGCCATCAAATTTAATTCAAATACAGAAACTTCAAGGAAAGGATAACTTCCTCTGGAGGTTCATACCCAACTACACCAAAATGGCTAAAGGATTTACTCGGCTCTTGGAAAAAGGGGTTCCCTTCCATTAGGACCAAGTTGCGCAAGCTTATTTTGATGTTGTCAAGGATACTCTTGTCCGAGCATCATTAATGTATCCCCCTAATTATCAGAGTGATTATTTCTTATATGTCGCCGTAGATGATACGACCATTTCTATGGTATTGGTCCAAGTAGAAAATGGGATAGAACATTCAATCTATTATTTGAGTTATAATCTCAATGATACAAAAGTTAAGTATTTGTACGTAGAAAAGCTTGCCCTGGCAGCTGTTCAAGTTGTCCAAATATTTTGCCACTACATCCTGTTCCGAAAAACCATTGTCATTTTGGATTCCAACCCCATGAATTATATCTTATCACGTCAATTGTTGGGGGGGGAATATTCAAAATGGATTGTTATTTTGCAGGAATTTGATTCAGAATTCATCAAATCCAAGTCAAAGAAGTCTTTAGTTTTGGCTAAGCTTCTCTGTGACCTTCCCTCTGATAGTACTGCTACTACATCGCAACCATCAATTCCTGACGAGTATCTATGTTTGATCGGATCATCTGATCCTTGGTATGAAGATTTCATCATTTATCTCGAAACTCAAACTTTTTGGCCTAATACCTCTCGCTTTGAACATCGATATATTCCATACCAAGCCAAAGATTATCTGATTGTCGGCGATACACTTTATCATCATGGTGTCGACAAAATTTTCAAAAGGTGCCTCACACATGAGGAGGCTGAAAAGGTTTTAAATGATTTTCATGCTAGGGCTTGTGGTGGAGACTTGTCTGGATATGCTACCGCATAAAATATACTATGCGTCGGTTACTTTTGGCCTACCATATTTCATGACTGCATCCTCGTGGTCATAATTTGTCATGTGTGCCATATTTTTTATCGTAAAATCCACAAACTACTAGTGCCAATGCATCATGTTGTCTCTGTGGGACCATTTTCAAAATGGGGTATTGACTTCATGACCTATAACCCTCATTCGTTTGGGGGGCATGGTTATATTATTGTCACAGTAGACTACTTTACCAAATGGGTCGAAGAGATGCCTACATTCAACAACACAGGACAAACAGCTACATTATTTTTCTTTAGTCATGTTATTGCACGGTTTGGGATCCCACAGGCTATAGCTACAGATCATGGGAAGAATTTTCACAACCACATCATGACTAAATTGACTTCCAAGTTAGGATAGTCACATGATAATTCTACTCCTTATTTTCCACAATCAAATGGACAAGTTGAGGCTATCAAAAAAATTATTAAACGTATGTTTCAAAGAATGATAGGAGTTCGTAAAACAAACTAGCATTTGATCCTATACTCGGCCTTTTGGGCATATCGAACCTCAGTGAGAAACACAACCATATTTACTCCTTTTTAATTGGTGTATGGTCTGGAAACTATCTTACCTATCCAATGTGAAATGATATCGTTAAAACTCACAATAGAATTGTTACCTGACACCTCAGAAGAATAAGTGCATCTTTTTAACCTCATCCATCTTGATGAAACACGTTGTGAAGCCCAATTTTCCAACGAATCGCATAAGAGATGTATAAAGGCACAATACGACAAAAATTTTGAGCCTCGTATTTTCTCAGAGGGAAACTTGGTCCTTCTTTATGATCAAGAAGTTGATGTAATAGGTACATGGAAATTTGAGCCATTATGGCATGGCCCTTATATTGTCAAAAGCGTTTTTGCTAAGGGTGCCTACGAGTTGGTGGATTATGATGGGATTCCGTTGGCGCAACACAAAAATGGGTTGTATCTGAAACGTTACTATGCTTAATCATGAGCGTAGTGATTTTTTGTATTATATTGAATATATATGCTATTCATTTTCATTCACTGTCTTAGTTTGTTTTTAGAGTTTTCTTAACGTTAGTAATTCTCTTTACATTTCATCACAGATGTCTGAATCTTTGGAACCATTTTTTGGATATGCTGATGGTGCTAGTTGTAGTACGCATAATCTATCCTCTGCAGTGTGGGCCATTTTCGCTCTGAACAACAAGTTAATGAGTTTTCAATGGATTTGTATCGGTAGATGGACAAATAATATCACTGAGTATAGTGAGTTGATTGAACTTCTCTCTGATGCCATTTCATTTGGTATTAACTGAATTATCATAAGTTTAGACTCACAACTTGTGGTATTACAACTTACTAGTGTTTATACTGTTAGAAATCCAACACTGCATCATTTTTTCCTAAGAGTTCAACTTTCAGAAAGACACTTTGATTTTATTCAATATCAACACATTTCTAGAAATTTTAACACATTGACTAATTCTTTGGCTAATCAAGTTTTAGACAGAAATTTGCAACACATGTAAAGAAAACATTCACATAACTAAATAGGATTGCACAATAAACATAGGAAAACACTGAAATCAAATAGATAGATAATTATAGGTTTTTACAAAAAAAAATTCCCAAGACATATTGGTCATTTGACCTCAAAAT
Organism: Pinus albicaulis; assembly: GCA_034641835.2. Lineage (NCBI taxonomy): Eukaryota > Viridiplantae > Streptophyta > Pinopsida > Pinales > Pinaceae > Pinus > Pinus albicaulis. The sequence goes on along the minus strand of CM076573.1, from coordinate 525,622,524 downwards.
GTATGTAATATCTCAAAAGTAAACTAGTGGTGCTCATGGTAACATGATATAGATATAGATATCCTACACAGTAACCACATCTAGCAGTTAGGAACACCTATAGTGTGGCATTGCAGTTGCATGGGTAACTCTTCGATCCGGCGATCCGGAATCTCGAAGGTCAACCCCTCTATGTGTTGCCAAAGCTCAGTTAAAGTCTCAGCCATATCTAGATCCTGAAGGACTACTCTCTTGATAGCCCTCTCTGTTGGCTCATCTGATCCATGCTCTGGTTCCTCCACCGATTGAACTCGAACAACATCTAAATTACATCAAAACTTTAGTTTAGTCTTGGGAAACATCAAAATACAAAAAAAATTGTTTAAACCTTAGAAAAATAAAAAACATGGTCAAAAAATTCTTACCTATTGTACCCCACTAAGTGCCTTTTGGTAAAGCTAAGTCTGGATCTCCTCAGAAATCAACGCTTGCGTATGCATACTCATCGATGGTGACAACCTGTCACCTGAACCAGGCGAAGAACGCGGTCGAGAACATAATGGTTGATTAGCATGCATGCCTACCCATTAGTTCTACCGATCTATGCATCCTCGGATCTCTATGGTTAGACACACCCAATGTCACATGTTGTGGCTGCATTAGTGGAATCCACTCAAAGGCAAACGATATGAGGATCAAAACATAAATGAATTTTTTCTTCCTTCCTCCCTTTACATTGTTCAGTTGTTCTTTTATCTGAGAAAGTACAACTTTAGACCAGTTGAAGACTGTTGGATCCACGCACTCTAGCGCATACTGCATATACGATCTATTCACTAAATGTAGTGTAACAATGCCAGCAAGTTTTGTGATTGTGAAAAGAATGGTCCTCAAAGGAAAATCTCGAACATCCTAGATTTTTAGCTTCTCATATTTGCTTGGCTCTACCCCTGGATAGCAATATTGCAAAACATAATCTATCATAGTCTCTCCTCCAAGAGCAGACCCTGAGAGGGAAATAGGCAAGCCTCTCCTTGACAAAACTATGATAAAATATACATCCTCTACTGTTATAGGAACTACTTTGTTCTTAATTTGAAATTCCTCGAACATCGGATCCCATGCTTGAACTAGGAACTCCAAGAGTTCTATTTTTCACCTCATCCCTAACAAATGGAAGTACTTTAACAAGCCACAATCTCTTAGGGCTCTTACTGTACTCGCACCATTTAGGGAAACGATATTGTTTTCTTCATGATCTCTTTCTCTCCATGTAATCATCATTATAGTCCAATGAAATCCTGAAACATAACTATAAGAATCATTAGACTCCTTTAAATGCAAAAAATTAGACAGATTTTGGGCATAGTGCAACAATAAAAAATGGAGATTGTGCCCAACGCAGTCTTGAACAATGGATAGTGAGTTGCATATGCAGCTAGCCTTCATTTTATCTACTACATAATGCACTTTTTGATGCTCAAGGGTATGTTTCCATCTTTGGAAGAAAAATTTACCCTAAGGGGCTCAAAACTCTAAAAGTTTGTAGTGAAAGGAAATGAAATGAATACTAAAAGAAAGAGGGGGTTTATGGCACTAACTTGGATCAAATGATGATGAAAACCATCCACAGAATCGATCGCAATCAACAGCTAAAGTTCCAGGGAAAAAACAAGTTCAGATCTCCAAAATGCAAATGGTAACTATTGAATGGTAAAAATGAATACTAAAACACTTTTTATCTAGTCATTTAATTGTTTTCAATGAATATTTATTGCTATGACTATGTTTTTATTATATTTTTATCATGAAACAGGTATTTTTAATCCATTGGATGTTGTTCTTAACATGTTTTACAACTAATGAACATATTAGTCGTGTAGATTTATTTGAAGAATGATTTGACCACAAAGCATACTTTTATCCTTATTTTTCAAGCTTTGTTAAAAATGAAAAATGACTTGAAGCACAATTTTGTCTCTTTTTCGAGATTTGATAACAGAGAAAAAGGAACCCTTGGAGTCTTCTTTTAGCTCTTTTAAGACTCTAATAATGTGAAAATATTTCCGAGCACTTGTAATATTCCAAAATTTGCATGCAGCAAATTGGAATATTAATTTTTGCTGATTTCACTTAAGAGGTGAATAAAATTGGTAAAAGGCCCATGAGTAGGAATAAAATCCCTCATAGTGTGAAAGGGATCAATGGAGAAACTTAATTTTGCACCTTCCTATGTGAAAAGGGGCAAATGCATGAGGACAAGGTCAAGTTTGACCAAGTGAACAACGTTGCCTAAGAGGTGTAGCTTGCATGAGAAGACAACGCAATTTGAGAGGGAGGAATATTCTTTTTGGAAGAAACCATAATGTGTGGGGTCCAGGTCAAAGAGACATTCAATTGTATAAAAGGAGGAAGAGGCAGCCATAGTGAGATATCTTGGAGCATATTGATTTTAGTCTGAAGACTATCTTTGCATTCTTCGGTTGTTCAACTAAGTTGTAGTGCTGCTTAGAACGAGGGATTCCTACTTAGGATTTCCTCTCCTTCTTGAGAGGCCTCTTGAAGGATTGCACTTAATTTTCTCCACATATTGGCTTAAGGCCAAAGCCACTTATTCATTCACTGCATTATTTTTGTTGAATTATAACGTAGTGTTGCTGGGTGTTGCAGTGGAGGGGTTCCACAACACCATTCCTTGTCTCATATTTCAGAGGAGGGAGATTTTATTCCTCAGGAAGATTAGTAAGGAAGGTTTCTAGGGAATATTTTCATATTTTGGAATCATTTCCAACATCTCCCATCATAGACAGCACAGTCCAGCCTCCATACTATGTTATTTCAGTGCACACTTGCAGTGAGGGGTTGCACCAGCTTCTTGGAGGGCAGGATCTTCAGTGCCGAGATTATTCTTGCATTGAGAGATCCATTAGACGAGGTTTGTTTTAGATTGAGCATAATATTCAGCCATCTCCATGTATTTCTAGTATTGAGTTGTAGCTGCTACCTAGCAACTCCGGCATTTCTGCAGATTTTCCATTCTCATGTATATTGTAGCCAATCCTTCCAAGGATTGTGTATTATTGATGTATTAGTGTTTTCAGGGGTTGAGAGCTCCGCCCCCCCTCATTTATTTGAGCTGATATTGTTATATCATTCTATTATCATGTATTTTGTTGCAATTTCTCCAATGAAATGCATTATTTTAGTCATATGAGCTTTCTGCATAGCAGTGTTGTTGTATTGTCTTGTACATGTCTAATTGAGGCTCTCATTGCCCAGATTGAGTGATTGATTCCTCAAAGCCTTGTACACATTTGCTGCTATATTATACTTTGGTTGGATATCTACTTCTTCATGTGTGCAGACTTCATAAAATAACGTTGTTGCTGCATTCTATGTTCTTGCATTTGCTACAGTCCCTTCACCAGGCACTTTCTGAGGACAACTAGGTGTGGGAGACCTGTTTAACCCACCTAGAGGGATTTATTTTGAGCCACCTCTTGGATTTCAGTATTATATAAATTTATCTAAGGGATCCAGGTCTTGGTTTCAATTCTTGTAGCAGCCATTACTGGAAAATGCATTTTCCATTCATGCCTTGCTAGTTGTTCTAGATTTGGAATATTATAGTGGTATCAAAGCATAGTCTTGGCTCAGCTTGTGAGTCTAAGCCCAAGAGATCAAAAGATTTAAGAGGATGAGTTTTATCTCATAATATTTCAGATCCATGAAGAACCTCCCCAAGGAGGATAAGAAGAATGAAGAGGAAGGACCCTGCACTTCCTATTCTCATCAATGAGACAGAGAAATAAGCGGGAAAAAGACTCCATATTTTTTAGAAGAGAAAGGGGATAAGATCACAAAGATTCTTCCTATATCTATACATGATATTAATGAATAATTCAATAAGATGAGGAAGGATATGTATGAATAATATCTGAGAGGGTTTGGATCTAAAGCAAACTCTAGATTGTCTAATGAGGAGTGTGAGCAAGCAGCTACACACTTGGGAACACGGCGCAGTCACATGCCCAGGATTGCCAGAAGAGAGATAGAAAGAAGAGAAGAAGTTTCTAGGAAGGAAACTCTTAGTGATTTCTTGAAATAGTACGAGTTTCAAACTCAGAAATTCCAAGATCATCTCAGTTTTTCAGAGTTTTGCAAGATGAAGGTGAAAGGAAGAGAGCAGCAGGATAGATTTCATCTATCTATCTTTGAAGGTTCACTTGTATGTTCATCCAAAGCTTGGGTGAAGGAGTTAGAGACCTTCTTGCAGTAGCACCACATTCTTGAAGATGAAGCCATAAAATTTGCAGCACTAAATTTGAGAGGTAGGGCTTATGCCTAGTGGATCTTTGAATCCTTTTCTTTGAGAAATGTAAACATTGCATCTTATGCTAGTTTCACTAAGGCATTAGTGGAAAGATTTGATAGAAGGATTCATGAAACACACATGGTGGAGCTAAAAAAGAAAAATAAAACAAAACCCTTGCATGAGAATATAGTACCATTGCAGAAAACCATGGGGAAGGTTGAAAACTTGCACCATACTTTGCCGGAAGAGAGGTTTTCATCTCACACCTTTGAGAAAAGGAGCACGAAGATCTCTTTTTCAAAAATTGATCCAATCATTGGAGGGTTTCCCATGCATGTTGCAGAGATTGAGGGCAATAGTGTTGTTCCTTCTAGAGATTATCTAGTGCCTCATGCAGAGGAAGGAGGAGCTCTTGCTCCAAATGGAGGGATACTTGCATCTTTGTAAGGAAATCCCCGGGATCTCATATGTGGAGATCAAGGCACAACTCATGTGCCATTGTTGAGTGGGTGTGGAACCATGGAGACACAAGGAGAAGATAGGGAGGATGACCATCATGATGTGATGAGGAGCACACATCCCTGTCTATTTTATGAGGGTGATGCACCTACGAAGGTGATTGGATTGCGCAGTGGAAGCATGGAGGATTTTCTCCATTCATTCATTCAGTCATCTCTTGATGATGATGCCTCATTGCATGGAGATATTTTGCTGGGGAGACCATTGGATTAGCAAAGGAGGATGGACGCTTCATCAGTTGAGGCACCACTCATTGATTTCAGAAGGGTGGAAACCTTGGGAGAGCTTGATATAGTGTTGGGAGTCTTGGGTAGACTCGAGGAGAGAGGGAGCCTTCCCTCAACATCATCAGTACCCACTTCCATTTAAAATTTTAAGTTGTGGTAGAAGCAGCTGGGGAAGGATAGCAACCTTCCAACTTGCATCTTTGGCATGAGAAGTGTCAAAGGAGATGGCAGCCATATGACAAATGTTCTTCATGATAGTTCATCAGCGCTATCACTATGGAGGATAGATCCATATTGGAACTCCCAGTTATTGGTGGAGTATTCCAAGAATATTCATACTTGTCAGATATTGGATGGCCAGTTGCATGAGGAGGAGTATTCAGTCAGAGATGGGGTCATCTACTATCATGTTATGATCTTCTTAGCTGGAGCTTCAAGGCTCAAGGAGAGATTTCTACAAGAAACCCATGAGGATTCCCTTTTCAGTCCCACTTGTTTTATGAGAGCATACCTCACCATCATGGAGGATTATTTTTGGAGGGGTTTTGAGGAGGAGATACATCAACATATACAGAGATGCATGGACAAGATGGAGATGGAGGAGAGACATAACTCTTGGAGGAGTTATCAAAACCACCTCTTTTCTCTTTGAGGATGAGAGGAGACTCACTCATGAGCCACTCCACTTGTATGAGCAGGAGATATGGTAAGGGTATTCATTATTGTTTACATGATTACTTGTATAATGTATGTATGCATCCCTTAACCATACATGTGCAGGATGATGCTCTAAGGAGGAGCATTCTTTCTTCTAGACCACATGGTTTAGATGAGGCCATGAGCATGATTAATAACCATTCCCTAGGAGTACTTGGGGAAGAGAGTTATTATGGAGGACATGCACATTCTACACCATGTATCTTTCACTTCCTCCGTACTTATGAGGAGATTGGAGTAGCAGTCAAGTGGTTGAGAAGCCACTCATTTTATCAGTCTCTATTGCAGTTGAGGGTCAAGCTGCATTGGTTGCACTTGAGGGACTATTTTCCTTCTCATTTGTTGCATATGACAGTTTTTGGGGTCATGTGATTTAGCATATTGGCATACTAAATTACAAGGAAAAATCATAACCACTTTGGAATCCTAGGATCTAGCCCTCCTGGATTCAGAGAGGTATCTCTCTATCTGTGTTTTCAAAGGATATATCTTAAGGATTATGATATGATGTTAGGCTAGTTATGAAGTAAAAGGGAGTCTATTTGTTTTTGGTTGGGAATCATTAAAGAGAAGGTCATGTGAAGTGAAGAAGGAAATAAGTGGAAGAATGTTTCAGGATGTGTAGATAGGTCAAAAAACAATGCTAAACCATTGGGCTATGGAGTCATAAAAGGGTTTACTTGCACAACACTATACAAGGGTTTTCAAAGGGCAAGTCATATATATCAGAAGATCTTTAAAGTTTGAGTTTGTGGTATGAAACATTAAGGAGTGAGGTGAAAGAATCCACATGTAAGAAAAACAAAGGGCAGCCTAAGATCAATTAAGGATTTTTAACCTACACTACTTTTGGCATACTGTTAAGAACATAAAAAACATAATAAAACAAAGGGAAATCTGAGATCAGGTAAGGACCTTTAACCTAGCCTACTTTTGACATGCACTCAAGGAAAAAAAACATTTAAGATAAACATAAAAAAATTAACCTAAGATCAGGTGAGGACTTTTAACCAAACCTGCTTTTAGCACACTCTTAAGGGAAATCTTCCAAACAATTGTTTAAGACTAAACAAGGGATAGGGCTAACCATAAAATTCCTTGATTAAGACTCTACTTAGCATGCAGTGAAAATATCATTCAAGAACAATAACTCAAATTCTACTTAGCCAGACATGGGCTCACCAACATTCCTTGACTGGTTATACTCTATTGAAATCATTCCCAGACACACATTTAGCAGAAAACATAACGATAAAGATTTTCAGTGAGAGATAGGGTAATTTGCAGTATATCCTACTCTATATTTTTTGTTCTTTATCATAAAATATGAACACCGTGGAAACATAAGAAAAATAACAATTACAATGAGAATAACATCAACAATGATTTAGATTAGGATCCAGTGAAATATACTTGTCTATGGATGTGAAAAACCAGTTACATACTTTGAGTCCAATAGTTCTTTACAGTCCAATGCTTTTCTTCCCAGTCTGCTATATTACAACTACTCAGAAAATATTACTCAATAACAATTCATCCAATTAACAATTTTCCAACCCTTTACAATGAATTTTCTTTGAATACTTATAGGTGAAAGAGGAAGAGTATGGTAGAAGTGGTACTAAATATGAATTAAGACAGAGTGGGAGAAGTGTTCGAATGCCCATTCTGCTTAATGACAGTTGCATTAACTGTTTGTACCATTTTGGTAGTTTTCCTATTTTATGCATATTCTGGTAGGCAAGGTAATAACTCCTTAGTGTGTTATTTGAAACCCAAAGTAGCAAAATTACTCTGTTTGACTATCTTGGAAAAGTAAAATATCAAATTTCAGGTCCTGTAGCATAGGCCTACTTAATAACTGCTCTGACAGTTTTACAGAGGGTTTGTCAGTAGGATGGCTGTCAAAGTGTTTGTGTGAAGTAACATAGGCCGTAGGTTTCCTTTTAGTCCTTAGTTAGAATAAATGCTTCTTGGATGTGGCTTTAGAGGCTTTCATCTGCTGATTTGTCTTCAAGCTATGTTATCCTTCGAGACTATGAGTTTAGGTGTTTATTCTTCAAATTTAAGCTTAAAACCTTTGTCTTTGTCCTTTTTATCTCTTTTCCAATGTACTGATTTCTTCAACGCACTGGGGGTCATAATTGTAATCACTATCCAGGAAAACTTTGATTAAACTCTGAAATTTGACCCGTTGGCCCTTTTAAACATTGAATTCTTCAGCCATGATAGCCTTGTGGATAAATCCACCGTTACAGCTGCACATGATGACAAACTGATTAATGAAATCCTACGTTTCTTGGTTTAACTGCAACAAAGCCTGGGTGGAGGGAAGAAGAGCAGTGAGGAGGCAAGGTAAGTGCAGCGGGGAAGGGTTTTAACCATGGTAGAGATAACCAGGGTTTAAATTCAGTTATGGCGTGAAGAACGGGGAAAGCGGTTTCAGAAAACCATCAGCGGTTTTCGCATAGGGATTAGGCGGTAAGTGGTAATGCCCTGTGAGAACGTGATACAGTCTAATGGTTGACACGTATCCTTTGAAAACCACCCATTTCGCATTCCAAATGGTCGATCAATTTTTATTTGAAATTAACGTGAAACACCATGGGGACCGTTAGATCTGAGAGGGGCCAGATCTGTGGTTGTGAGTGAGCGCGAAAAATGAACATATGTGTGAGGAATAGTATTGTGGGGCCGGGATGATGACGTGATCCTTCTTTGTCGTGTAGCGGGAAGGTTGAGAGGTCAGGTAAATAGTGGTTTCCAATGTAAACATGAAATAATTTGTTCATATATAAATACAAAGGAATGAATATTTTTTACCAGGGGCGCGTCAGGTAAAAGAAATAAGGGACGGGGTCTTAGAAAATGGGGAAAATAAGGTCTTATGGGAGAACAAAAAAATGAGAGCAGAGGGATAAAGGGCTAATTCCAAAAAGGAATTGCATCGTTGGGAACAAAAGGGTCTGTGAACACGAGGTTTTTTGAAAATGTAATGGCCGATGGGAGCAGCTTAAAGTTTGGCATTGGGTATGGTCAAGTGGAGGGACAGGTGACCAGGGGCCAAAGGAGGAAGGGCTTATCGAATCAGCAAAGGAAAGAAGCAGTGAAAGATATAGAAATGGGAATTTTCGACGAAGCGATGCGATGTGGGCTAAAGATATGGACTAGGGCATGGTCACATGGAGGAGTTAGTGACTGGGGGCTAAAGGGGAAAGAGCTTATCGCATCTGCGGGAAAAGGGTAAGGGATGCGGTGAATGGAGTTGCTGATGCAATATAAAGCGCCGATGTGATATAACGTCGCTGATGCGATAAGTGTTTGACTATTGATCTAGGGGGGTGGATGAATGGATGAGACTTATCCTGGAGATCGCGTCAATAAATCGCAGTTTTGAAGAAAAATAGGTAGAGGCATGGGAAACTTGGAAAATGCCGATATGCAATTGCGATAGGCACTTAGGGTCCTGAGCGCGTGGTTTCGGCCGCATTTTTATGGTGGAAAAGAGGAAGGAGGCTTGTGCGAAAGGTGCTTAAGGCCCAAAGGTTTAAAATGAGTGGAAAATAGGCCAAGAAGGGGTTTTTGAGGTTTTCACAGGTTCCGATAGAGTAAACGGAGGGATTTTTAAACCAATAAAAAGGAATTTTTATGGTTTGAAAGAGGATTTTTGAGGAATTGGAGGGATAGTGAAGGGAAAGGGGGATTTTTAGGAGGGAATAATAGAGAAGAGGATTTTGAATTGCAGAGATCAAATAGCTGGGTTTTTTAAGGATAAGGACCACAGTAGAGGCTTCAAGAAGTCACAAATTTTGCCTGAAATTTGTTTCTTGAAGACTAAAAGACCCCTTTTAGCCATCTTTGCATATGTAAAAAATTATGGATGGCTAACAGTGGCTCCAACTTAGGGATAGCAGCTCCTTGGAGGTGTGAGGAACCTTAGAAATTTTATCTCTAGAATGTAGATCAATGCCTACACTTTGAAAATCCTCTTTCTTCTTTGATCATAATGCTTTAAAAAAGATGATCAGTACTTTGAATGAACAAACAAACTTCTTTCCCCAAAAAACTACCTACACAGCCTACTTTCCTAACATTTTTTCTTCATAAGGTGCACTCGGACTTGCAAACCTTTAGACATCAACTTTTCCTTCTTTTCTTGAAAGCAAGAAACTAATCTAAATCCACCCTTATATCTTCCATGAGTCCGGATTAAACAGTTGAACTCATCATCTTCTCTACCTAACTACTATCTACCAGGATTAAACTGTCTGAAAAACTTCATTCTCTACATTCTAAAGTAGAAATTGAGAACATAGGAAAACCAGGATTAAGCTGCCCAATTTGATGTGATGGCTATGGCATAAAGAAACCAGCTGCACATAGACCTTTATTTGCAGAATAATAGAAGAAAACTTGGAAGGCTTAGAGATCTGACAACAATTAACGGCCTTCCTTCTTTCTTTTAGCTTTGACTTTGATCCTTTTTGAGCTGTCTTCTTCTTCTTTACCTGGTTCATGTTTTCAGCATGTTAGAACTGGTCTTTTTCCTCTCTTTGGCTGAGATTTTGATCTGATTAGAGCCATTCTTTCTTTTCGATTCTTTGGTTCATATTTTGAGCATGTTTGAACTAATTATTTTTATACCTAATCTAATCTACTGATAAGCCAATATTAAACAGTTTGGAAAATCTTCTTCACTAACCTATCAGCAGTAAATTGAAATCTATCTAGTCATGATTAGGTTGTACGACTAAATAGCAATGCTCTTTCAAGTAGTGGCATTTAGGCTTGCACACTTTCAGAATTTCTCTCTTTTTTGGTATGGAGCTATACCTTTCTTCTTTTCTAATCTTCCGTCTTTCCCTTTTTGTGTTTTTTTTTTCAATTTTTCAAAACAAAACAAAGCAGTGATATTTACAATGGGAAATGAAATCTTCTTTAAACAAAATTTTCAGCAGAAACAATGTTTGAGCATCCTGCCATTGACAGGGCCCCCAAATAGGTCTGTACCATCCATATTCCACAGAAAAAATGCATTATGAACAATGGCAGATTGAATGATGTAAGCGCCTTGCCATAAATGGTCAAACTTGCCATGTTTGCCCTTATCTTCTCTCATGGAATCCCATTTCAGTACTTTGTCACCAATCTTGAAATCACTGGCCTTTGTCCTCTTATCAAACAACTTTTTGATATTATCTTGTACTTTCTGTGTTCTGTTATAAACTTCTTCCCTAGTTTGCTGAAGATGTATGGTCTGATTTATCCTCCTCATCAAGCTATCTTCTCCTGATTGTATTTCTTGGACCAACTTCATCACTGGCACTCCTAAGCTGGTAGTAAAAACTGCATCTTCTCCATAAACCAGCTGATAGGGAGACATTCCAATTGATTTCTTTGTTGTCAATATGTCTGCCCATAAAGCATGTACCAGCTTGTTGTGCCATGACTTATGATTTTCTTCCAGCAGCTTCTTTATTATGTTTATCAGGCTCTTATTGGAAGATTCTACCATTACCTTGAGGGTAATAAGATGTGGAATGACAAAGAAAAATTTGATATCTATGGTAGAAATCAACCATATTTCTAGAACCAAATGTAGTAGCATTGTCAGTGATGATTTTCCTAGAACAGCCAAATCTAGAAAGGATATGTTCTTCAAGGAATTTTATGATAACTGAGTCTGTGGCATTCCTAGAAGGGATGGCTTCTATCCATTTGGTGAAATAATAAATGGCTGTGAGTATCCATCTATGTTGGGTGGATGAGGCAGGATGGATTTCCCTAATGAAGTCTAGGCCCCACTTTTGAAAAGGAGCTTCAATGGTGATCGGTTGCAATGGTAAGGGAAGCAGTTTTCTCTTTCCTTCAAAGATTTGGCATTTGTGGCTGGTCACTATCATTTGGTGGACATCTTCAAAGAGGGTGGGCCAGTAATCACCAACTCTAAGGATTTTATTAGTAGTGGTTTTCCAATTTATGTGGCCTCCAAATTCTCCTCCATGAAACTCACGCTTGATCCTATCTGCATCATTCTCGGGAAAACATTTAAGCAATAATCCACTAGCATTTTTCCAATATAAACATTTATCTAAAATGCAGTAATTAACAACTTTCAACTTTAAAAACATTGCCTTTGTTTTAGACATACTAGGAGGAGGATTGAGATTAGTAAGCACATACAAAATATCAGCATAAGGGGGGTTTTCGACTCTTCCCGTTCATCTAGTGCATCTATCATGTTTATATCAAGTGCTTCCAAGTTAGATTCAGCCATTAATTGTGCTAGGCCTTGACCCTTGATGAGTTTAGCGGGTTTAATTTCCAAATTGTATTCCAGTATCACATCAATCCATTTCCCTCTTTTGCCATTGGGGTCTTATGACAAAATTTATTTTACCACTATATTAGGCACAAATGCAATAATGTGAGAATGTAGAATATAAAATCCGAAATCCTTCAAGGCCTTGACCAAATCATAGGCCTGTTTTTCCATGATATTATATTTCAAAGGTGTATCTCTTAATGCCTTGCTGAAAAATGCAATTGGCTGCTTTTGTCCTTCTGGATTTTTCTGTAATAGGACAACAACTACAGTATGTTCTGATGCAAATGAAAATATGAGGAAGTCCTTAGTGAAATCGGGAATAATAAGGACAAGTGCTTGGGTGAGTGCATGCTTGACCAGTTCAAAGGATTTCGTTGCTTCCAAGGTCCATTTTATGCCGACCTCTTTCTTTAGCATGTTTTTCATGTTCCTAAGGAGTTCCGCTAGGTTGGCTATGAATCTTCTCAAGAAATTAATATTTCCAATGAAAGATTGAAGTTCTTTGATATTTCTGAGGTGACTGATCTGCAATATACCTTCAACCCTTTTTGGGTCTATTTTGATCCCTTTTTCGGATATGATATGACCTAGAAGTTTACCCTCTTTGAGACCAAACACTGTCTTCTTAGGATTCAAAGATAGCCCAAATTTTCTGCATTTCTCAAATACCTTTCTTAGGTGTGCTAGGTGTTCTTCATCTGTTTTGGAATAGACTGTAATGTCATCTAAGTAAATCACAATGAAGTGGCCTATCTCCTCTGAGAAAGCAGTGTCCATGGCCCTTTGAAATATGGCACCAACGTTCATTAATCCAAAATGCATTTTCACATACATGAATGTGCCCCAAGGAGTAGTGAAGGCTATTTTCAGTTGGTCTTCAGGGAGTACCAATATCTTATTATATCCTGAAAACCCATCTAGAAAAGAAATCATCTTGGAACCAACTACCCTTTGTAGTATGTGCTCCATTTTGGGCAACGGATATTTGTCCTTTAATGAGGCTCTGTTTAAGTTCCTAAAGTCGATACAGAGCCTAATTTCTCATGTTTTCTTACTCACAACTACAAGATTAGACACCCATTCTGAGTATCTCACAGGGACAATGATTCTAGCTTCATACATTTTCCTAATTTCTTTCTCAACCAAAGGTAACTGCACAGGGTTTATTCTGCACAATTTTTGCCTGAATGGTTTCTGGTTTTCTTTAAGGGGTATCTTGTGCTGAATGGTCTCTATGTCATATGCCTTTAAATCCTCATAGCTCCAAGAAAATACATCAAAAAATTCTTTAAAAAACTCAATATATTTCAGTTTAAAGTGAGCTGGCAATGTTTTAGACAGTTTGATCATTTTTGGTTTGTCTTTAATTCCTATATTAAATTCCTCAATATCAGAATCGGTGGGTTCTATATTTGGTTCCTTGGCAATGTCATTAAAATAAAACAAGTCTTCTAGAGGTGATATTCCTTTGGGTAAGCCTTTGTCTTTGGACTGTAATATCTCTATGTCTTCATTTTCTGAGTTTATGTACCCCTTTGTTTGATTTTCAAACTCTCTAGTTAGAAGATTAATTTCTGCACTGGGAGAAGGTTCTTTTTTGACAGTTTGCTCCTTGTTAAGACGGTATTTATCATATTTTGAGTCTGAATTTGGAAATTTGAACTCATTTATGAACTGTAGAAAGTACTCTATCTGTTTGTCCCCCTCAAAGACCTACCAATACTTTTCATTGTCTGGGATGGCTGGCCTATATTTTACTTGGAATATGAACTGTTTGTTGTCATAAGGCCTTTGACATGAATTGGCAGCACAAACTAATCCATTGGCAAGGATGTTTTGGTCTCTAGGGACAAAGACAATTTCATATTCCTCAAAAAATTTCAAAAGTTCCATAGCATCATTTCTATAGGCTCTTAGTCTTAGATGTTTGAAATTGTACTCTCCATTGTTTTGTCTAATGATCAGTTCAAAATCTCCATGAACAACTATCCTCTTGGCTCCTATTTTATTTAGTAAATGTAGTTCTAAGAGGAGTGCTTCATACTCTACTATGTTATGGGTTCATTGGAATTTTAGCTTTTAGGCATGGCTTTCAGCATAATTGTTCTCAGTGTTGTGAAGCCATACACCTGATCCTACACCAGTTCTATTACAAGACCCATCAAAACTCATACTCCAAAGAGGGTTGGTTTTAGACTTGGTGTTATTTTCATTGTTTTCCTCCTTGTCCTGTGTGTTTTGACTGTGATAATGCAGTTCTATGGGTTCTGCATCATGTTTGGGTTGGACTTGTTCCTTAAGATTTTCATGGAGTTAAGGCCTTTCTTCTTGACTCCCTCGATTTTCACTAAGCTGATGGATAGTGGGTTGCTCATGCTCTCTATTTTTTTTGTTGCAACTTTCATCTTTGGCACATTGTTTGAGAGCTTCTCCCTCCTTAATTTCTGTTATGTTGGGTGATTGCTCACTATCAAATTCTAGTTCACCAAAGCTTTCATCATTGAAAATAATGAATGAGTCTAGGTATATATGGACAGAATAAAGAGGGGAATTTTATGATTTTTCTTGACTGCTCACCATAAATTTCATGTGTGATTCCCTGTAAATTCTTCTAAGTTGGCTGAAAACGGGGATTGTGGCATATGTCATGTCCATTTACATGGTACCTTGAAGCTTAGCACCCCATGATCTTGAAAGGAGCATGCCATATTTGGGGGGCACATCAGCCACTACCACGTCCATCACTATGCATTTGGCTGGGATCTGGGTCAAGTTCACACAAAGATCTTTGATCAAGCATAAGCATTTTACTCTGTTGGAGTCAAAGGAATACAAATATTTATATGGTCTGGTTATCTCAAAGCCTAATCTCTCCATGATTACTTTGGGCATTAGATTATGAGAAGCCCCTAAATCATGCATAGCATTGTGTAAAATCTTATCATGGATATTAAAACTGAAATAGAAATGAGGGACCACTCCTTGGAATTTTACTTCAATTTTAGGACCAAATAAAAGGGCTGGCTGATCATCATTTAAGTTGACAGAGTCATTATTTTCTTCTATGTTCAAAGCTTTTAACACCTGACATATATATATATATATATATATATATATATATATATATATTGAGTGACTAACTTAGTGAGGGGGACAAAGATCTTGATTTTAGAAATTTCACTTTCCAAATTGAAAGGAAGCTAATTCTTTGAAAGGCTCAAATCTGTCTTGTTAGTCACAAACTTTTCAGCAAAATTAGCTTGTTGGTTTTTACTATGTACATCAGTTGAAATTGTTTTTTCAGGGGCACTAGTTGAAGTGCTAGTACCGCTAGGGTCAACACTCTGTTTATCAGTGATTTGAGTGTCTTTTCCCTTGTTTTTACCAGAACTTGCAACTGTTATTTTGTTGTTTTCAACTGTCTTTTTAATCACCCTTTCAGATCTGTTTTTAACAACAGTCTCAGAGGTTTTTGTTTGGGGATTTTATTTTTTCTTTTTGCTTCTGAGTTCATATTTCTTGTGGACCTCCATGATGGCATTGTCAAAGCCTTGCCTATAATCTTCAGATTCGAAACCTTAATTATCATAATATTTATATGTGGCTTGGTCATCCTCTATGAAAAAAGCAGGGTCTTCATTATTAACTCCTAGCATGTTTATAATAGTTCCATCTGACTCTTCTATCATTCCCTCCTCTTCATCAACATAATTTTCTTGAAATGGAGGTATGATTTGTTGATCAGAATCTCTTTGTTTCATCTAAGGGGGGCTTCTGCTAAAGTTCTAGTTCTGATTTTGATTTTGGTTCCTGTTTTGGGTACTTTTTTGGATAGCTAACCTCTCCATCATTTTTTCTAACCTATCGATGTTCTTGGCTAGATGGTCTAATTTTGAGTCGGATGTAGAACATGCAGTGTCCTCCCTATATGTTACTTTCCTTTTAGACCTCCTCCTAGCTCTCTTCTCAATCAGATTGGCTTCCACACTGAGAGCTCCCTTATTCATGTCTTCTAAAGTTAAGGGATCCCTTTCTCTTAGCTAATAGGCCATTTCGGGATCAAATCCTTCAAGGGATTTTGCCAAAGCATAGCCTTGCGGAGGTTTCAATTCTAGGGGTAGTGCGTTATAAACACTATTGAATCTGGTTCAATAAATTTGAACACTCTCCCCTGCGTTTCTCTTGAGGTTATTGTAATCTGAAAGTATTTGAAGGGGGTTCTTCCTCATTTCCCATTTGTTTATGAATGTTTGATGTAAAGTAGGGAGATCATTTATACTATTAGGAGTTAGAACTTTAAACCATTTCTTGGCTTATCCTCCTAAACTTTGGGCAAATATTCTCATCTTGATGGTCTCATCTTCTATTTCCATATAATCAAAGGCATCATTCAACTTGTCTACATGCTATTGAGCAGTGGTGGATTCATTTCCTATGAAATGAGGAATTTTGGACTAATATTCGTTGGGTAAAGGAACCAGAGGTTGTGGTAACACTAGGGGAGCATACCATGCTTCCATGATAGGATTTTGCGGGAGTAAAGGAGTGGTTTGAAAAACAGGTATATGGATGGCAGAAGTGCTTGGACGAGAAAGAGACTATTGAGTGGATTTAGGGTGAGAGAGACCCAAGTTATGAATGAAATGGAGATCAGGAGGTGTGGATGGAAGGGTTTCTCTGCTACTAATATGTTGACCACTATGTGGTGGTGAACTTGAAGGCTCAAAGTCTGTCTGATCTATGCCACTAAGTGACTTAGCTCTTGGTAAGTTACTTGGTAAATCTAATTCAACTTGAGTATCTGATAGAGATGTAAGGTTTTCAGGCACTGAGTTAGCTCTATGAATGGGTCTGATAATAGTTGGATCCCTAGATACAAGAGACTTCCAAAGAATTCTTTCTGGATTATCAACTATTTCAGGAGGATTTGGGTCAGGATAAGCTCTAGTATGGATTCTTCTTGAAGCAAGTATGTTAAGTTTCAGACCCAAAAAGAAGAAATTTAGCCAGATATAACAATATTTAGGAGGCACACTAGTCTTTAACAAAGAAACTTAATCCTCAGAGTTTCCCAATCATGGGTGTGAACAATTTTTTTATGGTAGTGTGGGCTGCCCCCAGTGGGGTCTTTGTGAAACCAGGAATAATCAGTAGGCCTACTTATCACCAGTGGAGTCTTTTGATCTTTTAGGAGTTGTGGAGTCGCCAGGTGGATGATTTCAAATGTTTAAGATGAGTTACTATCCACCATAGTAATTAACTACCAGTATAAGGCCATTGTGGGTCTCCTGGGCTCTTAGGATATGATGTATTTCACTCAGTCCCCAGTGGAGTTACCATTACATTGGGGTCCTGTGATTTAGCAGATGGCATACTAAATGACAAGGTAACATCATAACCACTTTGGAATCCTAGGACCTAGCCCTCCTTGATTCAGAGAGGGATCTCTCTATCTTTGTTTTCAAAGGATATATCTTAAGGCTTATGATATGATGCTAGGATAGTTATGAAGTATAAGGGAGTTTTTTTGTTTTTGGTTGGGAATCATTAAAGAGAAGGTCATGTGAAGTGAAGAAGGAAATAAGTGGAAGGATGTTTCGGCATGGGAACATAGGTCAAAAAGTAGTGCTAAACCATTGGGATATGGAGTCATAAAAGGGTTTACTTGCACAACACTATACAAGGGTTTTCAAAGGGAAAGTCGTCTATATCAGAAGATCTTTTAAGTTTGAGTTTGTGGTATGAAACATTAAGGAGTGAGGTGAAAGAAGCGACATGTAAGAAAAACAAAGGGCAGCCTAAGATCAATTAAGGATTTTTAACCTAGACTGCTTTTGGCATACTCTTAATAACATAAAACACATAATAAAACAAAGGGAAATCTGAGATCAGGTAAGGAACTTTAACCTAGCCTGCTTTTGACATGCACTCAAGGAAAAAAAAACATTTAAGATAAACATAAAAAAGTAACCTAAGATCAGGTGAGGACTTTTAACCAAACCTGCTTTTGGCACACTCTTAAGGGAAATCTTCAAAATAGTTGTTTAAGACTAAACAAGGGACAGGGCTAACCATAAAATTCCTTGATTAAGACTCTACTTAGCATGCAGTCACAATATCATTCAATAACAATAACTCAAGTTCTACTCAACCAGATATGGGCTCACCAACATTCCTTGACTGGTTATACTCTATTGAAATCATTCCCAAACACACATTTAGCAGACAACATAAAGTTAAAGATTTTTAGTGAGAGATAGGGTAATTTTCAGTATATCCTACTCTATATTTGTTGTTCTTTATCAGAGAATATGAACATCGTGGAAACATAAGAAAAACAACAATTACAGTGAGAATAACATCACCAATGATTTAGATCAGGATTCAGTGAAATTTTCTTGTCTATTGATGTGCAAAACCAGCTACATACTTTGAGTCCAATAGCTCTTTACAGTCCAATGGTTTTCTTCACAGATTACTATATTAAAACTACTTAGAAACTCTTACTCAATAACAATTCAGCCAATTAACAATTTTCCAACCCTTTACAATGAATTTTATTTGAATACTTATAGGTGAAAGAGGAAGAGTATGGTAGAAATGGTAGTAAATATTAATTAAGACAGAGTGGGAGAAGTGTTCGAATGCCCATTCTGCTTAATGACAGTTGCATTAACTGTTTGTACCATTTTGTTAGTTTTTATGTTTTATGCATATTCTGGTAGGCAAGGTAATAACTCCTTAGTGTGTTCTTTGAAACCCAAAGTAGAAGAAGTACTCTGTTTGACTATCTGGAACAAGTAAACTGTCAAATTTAAGGTCATGTAGCCCATGCCTGCTTAATAACTAATCTGACAGTTTTACAGAGGGTTTGTCAGTAGGATGGTTGTCAAAGTGTCTGTGTGAAGTAACATAGGCCGCAAGTGGCCTTTTAGTCCTTAGAAAGAATAAATGCTTCTATGGATGTGGCTTTAGAGGCTTTCCTCTGATGATTTGTCTTCAAACTGTGTTGTCCTTAAAGATTGTGAGTTTAGGTGTTTATTCTTCAACTTTAAGCTTAAAACCTTTGTCTTTGTCCTTTTTATCTCTTTTCCAGTGTACTGATTGCTTCAGCGTGCTGGGGGTCATAATTGTAATCATTGTCCAAGAAAACTTTGATTAAACTCTGAAATTTTACGCCTTGGCCCCTTTGAACATTGAATTCTTCAGTCGTGATAGCCTTGTGGATAAATCCACCCTTACACCTGCACATGACGACAAACCGATTAATGAAATCCTGCGTTTCTTGGTTTAATTACAACAGAGGCTAGGTGGAGGGAAGAAGAGCAGTGAGGAGGCAAGGTAAGTGCAGCGGGGAAGGGTTTTAACCGTGGTGGAGATAACCAAGGTTTAAATTCAGTTATGGCATGAAGAACAGGGAAAGCGGTTTCAAAAAACTGTCAGCAGTTTTTGCGTAGGGATAAGGCGGTAAGTGGTAATGCCCTGGGGGAACGCGATACAGTCCAATGGTTGACACGCATCCTTTGAAAACCACCCATTTCGTGTTGCAAATGGTCGATCAATTTTCATTTGAAATTAACGTGAAACACCATGGGGACCGTTAGATCCGAGAGGGGCTAGATCTGTGGTTGTGAGCGAGCGTGACAAATGAACAGATGTGCAAGGAATAGTATTGTGGGGCTGGGGTGATGACATCATCCTTCTTTTTCATGTAGAGGGAAATGTTCAGACGTCAGGTAAACAGTGGTTTCCAATGTAAACATGAAATAATATATTCATATATAAATACAAAGGAACGAAGCTTTTTTACCAGGGGCGCGTGGGGTAAAAGAAATAAGGGACGGGGGCTTAGAAAATGGGGAAAATAAGGTCTTATGGGAGAACACATAAACGAGAGCAGAGGGATAAAAGGCTAATTCCAAAAAGGAATCACATTGTCGAGAACAAAAGGGTCTGTGAACACAAGGTTTTTTGAAAACACGATGGCCGATGGGAGGGGCTTAAATTTGGGTGTTGGGCATGGTCACGTTGAGGGACAGGTGACCAGGGGCCACAGGAGGAAGGGCTTATTGCGTCAGTAGAGGGAAGGAGTGGTGAAATAAAGAGAAATGGGAATTTCCGATGGAGCGATGTGATGGGGGCTAAAGATATGGACTAGGGCATGGTCACGTGGAGGAGTCAGTGAGCAAGGGCTAAAGGGGAAAGAGCTTATCGCATCGGTGGGGAAAGGATAAGCGATGTAGCGAATGGAAATTCCGATGCAATATAAAGCACTAATGTGATATAACGGTGTCGATGCGATAAGCATTTGACCGTTGATCTAGGGGGGTGGATGAACGCTTGAGACTTATCCTGAAGATCACGTCGACAAATCACAGTTTTGAAGAAAAACAGGCAGAGGCATGGGAAACTTGGAAAATGCCGATATGCGATTGCGATAGGCGCTTAGGGTCCTGAATGCGTGGTTTTGGCCTCGGTTTTATGGTGGAAAAGAGGAAGGGGGCTTGCGTGAAAGGCGCTTAAGGCCCAAAGGTTTAAAATGAGTGAAAAATAGGTCGATAAGGGGTTTTTGAGGTTTTTATAGGTTCCGATAGAGTAAACGGAGGTATTTTTAAACCAATAAAAAGGGATTTTTATGGTTTGAAAGGGGATTTTTGAGGAATTGGAGGGATAATGAAGGGAAAGGGGGATTTTTAGGAGGGAATATTGGAGAAGAGGCTTTTGAATTATAGAGATCAAATAGCTAGGTTTTTGAAGGATAAGGAACACAGTAGAGGCTTCAAGAAGTCACAGATTTTTCCTGAAATTTGTTTCTTGAAGACTAAAATACCCCTTTTAGCCATCTTTGCATATGTCAAAAATTATGGATGGCTAACAGCAGCAAGTATGATTCTCATTTTTGCTCCCTATGGCTCTACTATTTATGTCTTTATGAGGAGCATGCTTGGGAGAGAGACACATGGAGTGAATGTGTCCTTTGAGGGAGAAATTCCTCACACTTTTTGCACTACATGTTCTAAGGGGAGCATAGGATATGATATGGTCACCTTGATAACACCTTCTTTATGAGGTGAGCCATATGATGGAGGAGATGCCATATGATGATGACTTCCAACTCATCATATATGGAGATACTTGGGCCAGCATGATTTGCAGCGTTGGAGGAGAGATATTTTGAGATATATTCCTCATTTTTCCACTTGAGGGAAAACTTATTGTAGCCTGTGATCAGCCAACACTATACACTTATCATAAGTGGAGAGATGGACAGCATGGGGTAGGCTACATTTTCTACCATGTGTAGATTTTCATCCCACCTACTTTGCCGGAGCCAAAGGTGGAGGACAGTTTTCATGGGTTGCCTAGTTGGAAGGTAACTCATTTTTCATGGCTCATAGCTTGGAGATGGAGGATCCATATGGGGAATATAGTTCCCATTAAATTTTAGATTCCATTATTCAAAGGGACCTCTAGACATCACCTTTTTATCCTCTTGAGTATCTCACCTTTACATGATGATGGCTTGATAGCTACCTTGCATGCTGAGGAGGAACAATGTGGAGGCTTGATTGATGAGATAGCATCACTTCACTTGGAGGAGATCATCATACATGGATGCTACAGGAAGAGGAAAAATTTATTCTATCCTTTCACTTTCTTGAGGACAAGAAATCTTTGAGAGGGGAGGACTGTAATATTCCAAAATTTGCATGCAACAAATTGGAATATTATTTTTTTCTGATTTCACTTAGGAGGTGAATAAAATGGGTAAAAGGCCCATGAGTGGGAATAAAATCCCTCATAGTTTGAAAGGGATCAATGGAGCAGCTTAATTTTGCACCTTCCAGTGTGAAAAGGGGAAAATGCATGAGGACAAGGTCAAGTTTGACCAAGTCAAAAACGCTTCCTAAGAGGTGTAGCTTGCATGAGAAGACAACACAGTTTGAGAGGGAGGAATATTCTTTGTGGAAGAAACCCTAATGTGTGGGGTCCAGGGCAAAGAAGCATTCACTTGTATAAAATCTGGAAGAGGCAAACATAGTGAGATATGTTGGAGCATATTGATTTTAGTCTGAAGACTATCTTTGCATTCTCCGGTTGTTCAGCTGAGTTGCAGTGCTGCTTAGCACGAGGGATTCCTGCTTAGGATTTCCTCTCCTTCTTGAGAGGCCTCTTGAAGGATTGTACTTAATTTTCTCCACATCTTGGCTCAAGGCCAAAGCCACTTATTCAGTCACTGCATTATTTCTACTGAAGTATAACGTAGTGTTGTTGGGTGTTGCAATGGAGGGGTTCCACAACACCATTCCTTGTCTCATATTTCAGAGGAGGGAGCTTATATTCCTCGGGAAGATTAGTAAGGAAGGTTTCCAGGGAATATTTTCATATTTTGGCATCAAGACCAAAATTTCCCATCATAGACAGTGCAGTCCAGCCTCCATACTGCATTATTTCAGTGCACACTTGAAGTGAGCAGTTGCACCAGCTTCTTAGAGGGCAAGATCTTTAGTGCCGAGATCAACCTTGCATTGAGAGATCCATTGGAGGAGGTTTTTTTCAGATTGAGCATCATATTTATCCATCTCCATGTAATTCTAGTATTGATTTGTAGCTGCTACCCAACAACTATGGCATTTCTGCAAATTTTCCATTCTCATGTATATTGTAGCCAATCCTTCCAAGGATTGTGTATTATTGTTGTATTAGTGTTTTCAGGGGTTGAGAGCTTTCTCCCCCTCATTTATTTGAGCTGATATTGTTATATCATTCTATTATCATGTATTTTGTTGTAGTGTCTCTAATAAACTGCGTTATTTTAGTCATATGAGCTTTCTACATAACTATGTTGCTGTATTGTCTTGTACATGTCTAATTGAGGCTCTCATTGCCTAGTTTGAGTGATTGATTCCTCAAATACTTGTACACATTTGCTGATATATTTTGATTTGGTTGGCTATATAATTCTTCATGTGTGCAGACTTCATAAAATAATTCTATTGCTGCATTCTATGTTCTTGCATTTGCTGCAGTCCCTTCACTGGGCACTTTTTGAGGACAACTAGGTGTCGGAGACCTATTTAACCCACCTAGAGGGATTTAATTTGAGCCACCTCTTGGATTTTTGTCTTATATACATTGATATAAGGGATCTAGGTCTTGGTTTCAATTCCTATAGCATCCATTACTGGAAAATGCGTTTTCTAGTCATGCCTTGCTAGCTATTCTAGATTTGTAATATTACAAAACTTGTTCTTTTCGAGCTTGTAAAAGTAAATGAACTGATATCTACTCAGTATAAGTTTAACCCTTTTCTAGAATAAGATAGATTATTTATGAAAAAGGAATACCTTGGTCAAAAATGACTAAAGAGGTTCTCTTAGATATTATTTTACAATTTTTCGGATCAAAGCTACAACTTTACGAAAAAATACTTATGGAGTTTTATTTTCATCCTCTTTTTCAAACTCTCTAAATAATAAAAAGGACTGGTTTGTCACTGTCATTAGGCTTGTTAAAACATAAAATAGCAATGGGATTTTCAATCATGGCAAGAATCAAGTTTCATTCATCACTAGACTCATCAAATTATTAAATAGTGATACATTGTTCGCCCGAAGGGTTGAATTATAGATCAAGCATATGTTATCCTCCTTAAGCTTGTTAAAAAATAAAGAGGTATTGGTCGACAAATGACCGGGGAAAATTTGGGAAATTGAATAGAACTTTTTACGATAGTAGGTCGCTCTTGAACATGACACTTAACGCCATCACCATGACTATTTGGGTTGGGTAATCTTCCTGACGGTTCATTCATACCTATGGCTCATCATACCTTCACTTTGGTTTTGGGTCAATGCTGCCAAATCATCTCAGTGTCGCCAATATGTTCAAGATAAGTCATCCAGTGAATACTCATCCTTCTGCAATACTCATAAACCTTAATTCTCATGACAGTCATCCGTGAACATTGCTATATCAATTCATACCTTTGTCTCTGAAATCAGTAACTCTCGTTTCGAAATAAAGTGAATTTTTGTTGATAACAAATAATTATCCAGGAATTTCACTTAGAAACATCATATTCCAGTACCATGAGGCTTGTTACAACATCAACAAGGTCCTCGCTTCCCGACTTCTGACCGAAAGATTTTGTTTGGCGGTTGACATCATATCATCTATTCATGCCTTACGAAATGTACTGCAGTACCGTGAGGGCCATTAAAATTATTGGTGGTTCTCTCGTGTTTTTTAACAACTCACATTATTGGCTGGTAATCAAATGATGTCTTACCATGTTCGACTACAAATCATATATTCGCATGGTTAGAGTTGTACCTGAATGATCAAGTGAGCGAGATAAGAAGACCCCGGATCTAGTTTCAACCATGTGGGGTGTGATTTCAAGATTGTTTTACACATCATCTGTATGGTGACCTTACATACATATCATCATCCGAACATGGGCCTATATCTGTAGACATGTCTGTATTAGGCAAAATTCCAATGTAGATGACTTTCTGCACTATGTACATGTTATTAGATAGTTTATGTGCTAAGCATGGGAATGCCTTCCCTTAGAAATTCATGATCAAGAGGATATATCATGATGTAATGTATTGTAATATTGATGTAGGTTTCCACTCCACTTCAGCTCCTGCCCATCACAGTGTAAATAATCTCATTCAAAAAATATTGTTATTATTATTCTGACTTCATGCTTTAGGGGGAAATCTGTTATAGGTCACTTTGGGCACCATTCCCAATAACCTGGTTAACTGGACATCATCTCCAGAACCAATTAATAGGGTCTATCATCCCTTATCATTTCACTTTCTACATGCCCTAAGACAAAGAACAAGACAAATCATCTATGACTTCCATTGCAAGGTTTCCAAGATTTGAAGTATATGTTATAACACCTATGATCTCACAAACACAGTCTCTCAAGGGGCTAAGTACATTTCATATGCAGGCAACTCCACTCAAGGGTGCTCTACAAGTCACTTCCTGACACTCAAGGGTGCATTGGTCAATTGGGAGCGAAATTCTCATTGTTCCAGAATCTCCACTTGGCGAGTGCCTTCTAGAAGAGTGCATATGTTTCAAACATCGAATCCATGTGTCCATTTGATACCTCTGAGCTTGGGAACATGTATTGCCTATTATTATAAAGTCATTTATTGTAAAACTACATTCATGTCATCTATAAATTGAGCACAGATCCTAGTGCTTGAGAGGGAAGAATTTAAGTAGATAAATGCTAGTGGAATTTCAATTGAGGAATTGATTTGAGTGATATGCTGCTGGAGAGATGTTCATTGTGATGAGGCTAGGATTATGCTGGAGATGGTGACATCAAATCAATCGCTGGATGTAACCTCCCCTTCTATCCATTAATAAATGTTGTTGCTTACTTTCCCACATATTTATATGTATAAGCTTTTGTATTTCATATTATAGATTCTTATTTGATGTATATGGTTCATGCTTCATTGATTTAAGTGAATAACTTGAATAAGAATCTGTATATTGCTATCTCTTTGACGTTTAGCATTCATTCTTGCAAGAAATATTTTGGCAATATAGCTTGGATTTGATGTATCAGCAAGAGCGATAGAAGGAGAATTGGAAGTGATTGGAATCCAGGTAAGTTTCTTGATCTATTAGGTGTGTCTATTTACTGTTAGGAAAAGTATCTGCAAAGTCTTTAATCTGTTGTTCTAAATGCACACCACATTTGGGGAAGAATGTTTTATCTATAATATTTAACTCCGTATAACAGTAAGAAACATGTTTATGTGCATGATGTTTCACTTGATGATTATTTGCATTCCTTTACCATGTATATGCAGGCCATTGAAACAAGGAGGAGCATTCTTACATATAAACTTCATGGCCAACTTTGGGCAATAAAAATTTCTGAACATGGCCACTCACTAGGGGGATATAGGGAGATGTTGTATCACTCTGGGTGCACTCCAAAGGCCCCAAACATTTCTCACATTTTCAAAACATGTGAGAAAACTTGGACATCAAGTAAGTGGTGGGGAAACTAGTTACCATATCACTATCTGATGCAGTCAAGAGATTTACTGTGTTGGTTCCACATGTGGGACTATGACCCACCTCCATTTTTGCATATTGTTATTTTAATGTACTTGGTTTTGATCCCATACATTGATTATGTACTAGTCCTTTTTATGGGAATGATTGGAGGGAGGAAGGAAGGAATGAATGTGCCCTTTGGGAGAGAGATTCTCCATGTTCATTATGCTACATGTTTCATGGAGGACATTGGGAAAACCATGATTGTTTCATTGGATCTATTTCTTCCTTGTGGGATGAGTTATTTGCATCTCATGAGAACTTGGGAGGAGCATTTCATGGAGGGATGGATTTGGAGACACTTAGCTTATGAGGGAAGCTTATCACATGGAGGTGTCACCAATGGTGGAGGAGAAGAGTTGCAACACTCACCTTGTCATTTTCTTGAGGACATGAAACATTTGAGATGGGAGGACCGTAATATTCCCAATTAGCCATGAGCTAGTTCGAATATTAATTTTTGTTTTTCTTTCTTGTTTAATGAATAAGAGGATAATGGAGATCCATAAATCTACTTAATATGAATAAAATCAATGCCAATGTGAAAAGAGGACATCTTAGCAGCTTCATTGAGCACCCTTAGGTGTGAAAAGGGGTTGGAACACCTTGAATGGGTCAACTTTGACCAAATCAATAGCGTTGTGATGGAGTAGTGGCATTCAATGAGGTACAACACAGTTTTATATGGAGACTCTTTTCATGGAAGTTGTGTAATTAATGGATGGGGCCTTGGGTTAGAAATATCATTTATTATATAAGGAAGAGGATGGTGGGCATATTATTCAGTTTATGATATGTTTATGTTTTGATAGATGGTATGTTTAGACATATAGCTTTCTTTGGTTGTTTAGCTAATATTGCAAGTGTTGTTTATCACAGGGTGTTCTCGATCGGGAATCCCACTTCTTTCCTTGAGAGGCCTCTTGGAAGAGTTTGCACTATATTACACTATCAGGAATTTGGCCAAGGCTTCAGTCTTAATGTACATCGCAGTTCCTCTTGAGGATTTGTGTTTGTGTTGCAGGAAAGAACTTGTGGAGGTTAGATTTGGGAGATTTCTGAGCTAGATCTCATTAGACGAAGGTTCCTTTCTCTTTGGCAGCTAGTAAAGAAGGCCCTGGAGCTTTATTGACACATTTGGCATTAGGCCATAGTATATTTATCCCCTACAACGTAGTATTAATCTGGATCTACGTTATTTTAGGGAGTATTTGTAGGGGTTTCTATAGTAGGTGATTTTGTAATATTCCTAAAATTTAGCTTTTAGCTAAATGAAATATTATAGATTGTTTTATCACTAGGTAGGTGAATAAATGGGTAGGGAGGCCCACAAATCTCCTTAGCAACAATAAATACACTCCAATTGTGAAAGGAGACCCTCTAAGCAGCTAAATAAATCACCTTTGAATGTGAACATGGGATGGAACATGTTGAATAAATCAGCTTTGACCAAATCAACAATGTTTTTATGGAGGAGTCGACATTTAATGAGGAATAACACAATTTTGGAGGGAGATTGATTGCATGGAGGAAGTGACCTAATTAAGTGGGGCCAAGAGTAAGGAAGCTCATAACTTATATAAGGAAGAGAATGGCAGGCATATGGGGGATTTTTTTGGATTATTATTTTGTATGTGGTCTGTTTAGACTTCTTTCATTCTTCAGCTGTTTAGTTGAGGTTGGAGTGTTGTTTAGCACAGGGTGTTCCCGAGTGGGAATCCCATATATTTCCTTGATAGGCCTCTTGGATGAGCTTTGCACTTCATTTCCACACTCAAGCTTAAGGCCAAGCTATATATTTCTTCATCAACACAGTGTCTGTAAAATATTGTACTGTGTTGCAGGGTGCAGTAGTGGATAATTATATTAGGTGTCTTCAGAGCTAGTTTTGTAGTGGAGGAAGGTTTCCATCCATTGGAAGGTCTGTAAAGAAGCCCCTTGGGCTTTATTGATATATTTGGCATTAGGCCAAGGAGTATTTATCCCCTACAGCGCAGTTTCATTCCAAATCTGCGTTATTTTAGGGAGGAGTTGTAGGGGAGGTTGCAGTGATTGTTTTGGGAGGTGATTTATTCAGTGGAGCCATTATTTCATCCAGAGGATCTATTGGATATGAGCTATGGGTTTGTACATCATCTTCAGCCATATATTTTCATTTATGTTGTTGCAACATATCTTCAGCCCTAGGGCTGTAGCTTACATTGGCACATTGTGTGCATTTTCCGAAAGCCCTCTTGGGTTGTCTTGGAAGGCTGATCTAGTGCCCAAATCTATATGTTTAGAATCTATTGGGGCCTATATCAGTATTTTGATATCATTTCATCATCTCCAGCTATATTTATACTTAATGTGACTACACTGTAGCAGCTCTCCAACATTTTATATAGTAGCAACATCTCACTTTTGAGAGTGTTTATGTATTGGAGGCTTGTGTGATCACATTATATGATTTGTGCCTCATTATTTTGTACTTATTTTCTGCATATATGATCAATAATATGGCCCTATATTGGTCTCATAGTTTCATGTGTTAAATATTTGCTACTGCTTTCATTTTATGAGCTATATTCCTACTTTTCCTATTTGGGAATATTACAGTGGTATCAGAGAATAATCTTGGCTCAGCCTGTGCATTCAGCCAATATGTCACCATAAGGAGAAGATTCTCACAAGGTGAGAAGATATAAAGAAGGGAAAAATACAAGACTCTAGTATTTGGAGGAAGAGAGGGAGAGAAGCTTTAGAGAAGCTCTTAAAGCTTCTTTTTCAAACTATGTAGAGCATCAATGAAGATATCAAGAAGATGAGAAGGGATATGTGTAGGGAATCCCCAAGGGGGTTTGAATATGAATAAAACCCTAGATTTTTACATGATGGGTGTGAGAATTCATCCACACAATCTGATCCATAGTGCAGTTTTATGCCCATATTCACATCAAGAGAGATGGAGGAAGAAGATGCACCAAATGAAGAGACTTTGGGTGACTATCTTCAGGAGTATGAATCTCAATCTTGGATATTCAAGGAGCACTTGAACTTCCAAGAGTTTTTCCAACTCAAGGAGGAAATAATACCCAAAAATCACAACAGAAGTAGAAGAGGTAGATTCTTTCTGCAAAATTTTGATGGGTTATCCACATGCACATCCAAGGATTGGATAGAGCAGCTAGACTCATACTTGCAGCTACATCAAGTTTCAAAAAGGGAAGCCCTTAGGATAGCATCGTTGCATCTAAAAGGTAAGGCTTATACTTGGTGGTTTTATTAATCCTCTTCATTTAATCATGCAATATAGCTACTTATGCAATATTCACTAAGATATTAGTGAATAGATTTGATAAAAAACAATGTGAAACATCTTTGTTTGAGCTAGCCAAACATAAACATTCAAAACCCTTGCATGAGTTGGAAAGATCCACTATACCAACTCCACTTAAGATTTCTATTGAGGGGGGATAAAAAATTGTATGATGCTTTGCCAAGGGAAAGATCCCCATTGCAAAAAGAGCTTTCTTCTCAAATGGAAGACATGGAGATTCCTCCTTCAAAGTAAGACCAAGATCTAAGGTCTCTCATTTTTGATAAGGTATTTTCAAATATTGATGAGGAGGAAGAGTAGAGGGGAAGTAACAACGCTATCACTTTAGGAGGAGAGCCATTACATCATGCGGATGGTCATGAAGTTATTGCTTCAATTAGAGGAGCTTTTGCATCTTTGCAAAATGTTCCCAAGGAGTAGCATGTGACAGTAATGATGGGTAGTAAGACCTTAATGGAAGGAGGAGAAGAAAAGGTGGATCAACATCAAAGGATGGGCATGAAGCTATTCCTTCAATTAGAGGAGCTTTTGCATCTTTGAAAAAGTTTCCCAATGAGAAGCATGTGAAAGTAGTGATGGGCAGTAAGACCTTGATGGAAGTAGGAGAAGAAAAGGTGAATCAACATCAAAGGATGGGGAGCATGCACCCTTTTTTATTTCAAGGGGTTTATGGATAGAAGAAGGAGACTGGTTTGCGCAGTGAAAGGAGGGACAAATCAGTCCACTCACATATATAGTCTACTTTATACTTTGATGTCTCATTACATGGAGGCATTCCACCCAGGAGGCCACCAGATCAGGAGATGAGAGACACCTCACGGCTCATTGATCCAACAGGGGTGAGAACCTTGGGAGGATTTGGCGCAGCGTAGAGAGTCTTGGGTAGGCTCAAGGAGGAGGGAGATATTCTCCCAATATCATCATTACCCACACTCATCAGCCATTATGCACTGGGATAAGATGTTCCTAGGATGGAGGATGGCACCACCATGGTGCAAGGAGACCACTCCATGGCATTGGAGAATAGGAGGATACTTCCACATAGGGAGGAATATTCCCCATTTGGTAGAGGAGGGTGGCCACTCATGCATGCATTGGCCAAACTTGGGAGATTTGGGAGAGGTGATAGTTTCCTATGGAGTAATAGCTTCCAAAAGCTTCAACCTCCACTTGAGCATTAGAAAATATAGGAGGGGCAACAGTAACATATTAGCAGCATACCAGTGCTTGACTTTGGCATAGGAGATGTCAAGGAATAAGGCAACCACATGACATGGGATACATAGTATAGATCAGAAGTGCTATCATTAGAGAGTTTAGATCCTTATTGGAGATCCCAGTTATTGGTGGAATAATCCAAGGATCTCTTTACATGCAGGATACTTGATGAATAGTTTCCAGATGGAGGATACACAGTGAGAGATGGGGTCATATTTTATCAGGATAGGATCTTCTTGGCTAGAGCCTCAAAGATCAAGGACAAACTACTACATGTAGCCTATTAGATCTTGCTTTCCTATCCCACTGGTTTCATTAGAGCATGCCATACTATCCTGGAGGGATTCATGTGGGAAGGCTTCAAAGAGAAGATGCACTATCATATGAGGAACTGCATGGATTGTTTGGAGGGTGAGGAGAAACATAACTCTTGGGAAGAGTTATCATCACCAACTCCTTACTCATTGGGTGTGAGAGGCAGCTCATCCATGAGCTACCTCACTACTTTGAACCAAGTGTATGGTAACGATTGTATTTCTGAGCATCATGATATATTTACTATATACTTGCATTTTATTAACACTCATTTACAGGGCATTTCTCCAAGAGGGGGCACTCTTTTTTATTGTCTTCATGGGATACTTGGGGCCATGAGTAATGGTGATGTTTACCATTCCCTAGAATATTTTGGGGAGATGATGTATTCCTCATGGTGTGCGTCATTAACACCAACCATCATACACCTTCTCCAAGCATGCAAGAAGAATGGGGCACCAAACAAGTGGTGGGAGGAACACTTGTTATATCATATTCTATGGCAATTAGGAGAAAAATTGTGCTGGTTGCACATGAGGGACTGTTTTCCTTCTCCTTTACTACATATGGCAGCTAGCATGACTTTTATTATGATTCCATATGTTGAGGATGTGCTTATCTTTGTTGGGAACAAGGTTAGAGGGAAGGCACATTGGTTGGATGTGTCCATGGGGAATGAAATTTCGCACACATTTTATGCTTCATGCTTCAAGGGGAGCATGAGAGATGATATGGCCACTATCGTAGGTCACTTGTTTATTGATGAAGTGAGCCATATGATTGTTTGGAGCACTTGGGATATACCTCTCATGAACATTTGGGAGGAAATTTTCTATGAATTACCATGTTGGAAGGTGATTCATTTCATTTGGATGATAGCATGGAGATGGGACTCTCTCATTGGGAATGAGATCCCCTATGCTTGTCATCAAACCTACTTTGAAGAGGCTATTGGAAAGCAAGAAGGTTTCCATATAGACCTTCCATTTTCTCATGATGAGATCCATTTGGTTTATCAACCAAAGGCCAAATTGGACATTTGGGAGGAACCATTGGGAGATAGAATTGTTGTAGAATATATGAAGCAATGGTGGAGACTATTTGATGAGGAGGGCACAAGAGGAGGAGGGGAGAATTTTTCTCAACCCTTACAGTTGCTTGAGGACAAGCAACATTTTGGAGGGGAGGACTGTAATATTCCTAAAATTTAGCTTTTAGCTAAATGGAATATTATAGATTGTTTTATCACTAGGTAGGTGAATAAATGGGTAGGGAGGCCCACAAATATCCTTAGAAACAATAAAAACACTTTAAGTGTGAAAGGAGACCCTCTAAGAAGCTAAATAAAGCACCTTTGAGTGTGAACAGGGGATGCAACATGTTGAATAGGTCAACTTTGACCAAATCAACAACGCTGTTATGGAGGAGTGGACATTTAATGAGGAATAACGCAGTTTTGGAGGGATATTGATTGCATGGAGGAAGTGACCTAGTTGAGTGGGGCCAAGAGTAAGGAATCTCATAAATTATATAAGGAAGATGATGGCAGCCATATGGGGGATGTTTTTGGATTATTATTTTGTATGTGGTTTTTTTAGACTTCTTGCATTCTTTAGCTGTTTAGTTGAGGTTGCAATGTTTTTTATCACAGGGCGTTCTCGAGTGGGAATCCCATATCTTTCCTTGAGAGGCCTCTTGGAGGATCATTTCACTTCATTTCCACACTCAGGCTTAATTCCAAGCTACAACTTTCTTCATCAGCGCAATTTCTGTAGAATATTGTGCTGTGTTGCAAGGTGCAGTAGTGGAGAATTATATTGGGTGTCTTCAGAGCTATTTTTGAATTGGAGGAAGGTTTCCATCCATTGGAAGGCCTGTAAAGAAGCCCCTTGGGCTTTATTGATATATTCAGCATCATGCTAAGGAGTATTTATTCCCTATAATGCAGTTTCAATCCCAATTTGCATTATTTTAGGGAGGAGTTGCAGGGGAGCTTGCAGTGATTGTTTTGAGAGGTGATTTCTTCAGTGGAGGATCCATTTTTTCATCCAGAGGATCTATTGGAGAATATTTGTAGGTTTCTACATCAGCTTCAGCCATATCTTCTCATTTATGTTGTTGCAGCATATCTTCAGCCCTAGGGCTACAGCTTACATTGGCACATTGTGTGCATTTTCCGGAAACCCTCTTGGGTTGTCTTGGAAGGCTGATCTAGTGCCCAGATTTGTATGTTTAGAATCTATTGGGGCCTATATCAGTATTTTTATATCATTGTATCATCTCCAGCCATATTTATACTTAATATGACTGCACTGTAGTAGCTCTCCGACATTTTGTATAGCAGCAACATCTCA
Source organism: Pinus albicaulis (assembly GCA_034641835.2). Lineage (NCBI taxonomy): Eukaryota > Viridiplantae > Streptophyta > Pinopsida > Pinales > Pinaceae > Pinus > Pinus albicaulis. Next base: position 525,589,127 of record CM076573.1, on the reverse strand, counting down.
CTTTTGAGAGTGTTTATGTACTGGAGGCTTGTGTGATCACATTCTAAGATTTGTGCCTCATTTTTTTGTACTTATTTGCTGCATATATTATCAATAATATAGCCCTATATTATTCTCATGGTTTCATATGTTAAATATTTTATGTTGATTTAATTTTATGAGCTATATTGTTGCTTTTCCTATTTGGGAATATTACAAATTTGAGGAGTGATTTCTTCAGTGAAGGGGCTAGCCTTTCATCCAGAGAATCCTTTGGAGGAGAGCATACTCATTTTCTTATCAGCTTCATCCATTAATCTTCAGTTTCTTTTTGCAACATACTTTCAGCCATAGGGCTGCAGCTTATTTTTTATTATTGTGTGTTTTCCTCGGAGACCCTTTGGGGTCTTTTTCTGGAGGTTCTATAGAGTGCAGATCTTCATTTTTGTATCTATTGTGGCATATATCAGCTCCATATCTTTAGTGTACTCATTTTTTGTAGCAGTTCTTTTAAAACTGTGTTGTATCAGTCTTCTGACATTTTTATATATAGTAGAAGCACCTCTTATATAGGGATTTCTTCATTGGAGGATTGTTATATCTTATTGTACATTTTGTGGCCCATTATTATACATATATATGCTACTGTTATGATGATTAGAAGGTATCTACATTGGCCTCTTACCTTTATATGATGTTTTACACTGCTATTCCAGTATTTTGGCCTATATTCCTACTTTTCCCATTTGGGAATATTACACAGCCAAAGAATAGTGGTTGAGAGACATAGCCAGTTGCGATGCAAGGCATGTCAAGATAATTGTCAAGTAAAATTAGTTGATATAACTTGAAAGAAGAATAGTGTTGAAGCTTAAGAAGATAATTATTAGGTTTTATGGGTCCAAAATTCCTTCAGTGGGAAGGTGTGATCAGAATTTGGATCAGGGCCTAAAATTAGCAAAAATTTTGAAGTGCTTGAAATTGCTTCAAACCTAAACGACCAGATAGAGTTCGTCGTTGGGATTCTGGCGTAAATTTTTTCATCAAAATCCAAGTTCATATGACTGAGTTATCGTTTGTTGTTCATTTTCCCAAACAGGAAAAAAATGAGCAAAACAGGTACAGTGCTAATGTGGCAAGTACAATTAACATTGTAGGAATATTCTCTAGATCGTATCCAGTGACACTATGACAAGTGTTGTCTTCAGATTCGCCAGATGGGTTAAGTGAAGAAAGAAATTGACCAATGAACTCAAATTCTTCCTAAGTTGGAATTTGAAATTTTTTTTAAGGGTTGGAGTATAACCCAACCAAAGGGTGCCATGTTTCCTCTCTGGTGGGCCATCTCCTAACCCTGAGGTCGAATGTCAAATTCTATTAATGATTGGACATTTAACTTTATGGTTGAATTATGTGTTTGGAGATTATTCTATATGGTGAATTATTTGATATATATATATATATATATATATATATATATATATATATATATATTATATATATATATATATATGTGTTTTGAAACCCACCATGGTGGAGTTCAACCAAGTTTGGAAGAACCTATAACCAACCTAGAAGACTTCTAAATATGGAGGGGTGGAAAAGTTAGTGGAGGAGTTACTATTTATATCGTCGAGAAAAATTTTATGCCTGAGTGGGGGCTCAAACCCCTGACCTCCCGCCTGCAAACCACGTAGCATACCATCTCTACTCCAGGGTGTTTCTTACCCCATTAGTTCTCCGCACAATTTTAAAGTTTAACCGCTGAATGTTTGGGGGCCAACCCCCTCCCCATATGGCCATAAGCTGAAGACCGAGAGCCAGATCAACGAACCGACATATTTTCCTAATCACGTTTAATTATTTTAAAACATGGGTTAGTGACATTTAAACCACCATTAGCCCATAAACATGCTTAACAGTTTAACATGTGCTTATCCATACATAAACTGCGCTTAGCACTAATTAAGCTGAATATTGAGTTGGTAGGTTTTATAGAGGCATGCCAACTTTGGCGGGATTTCTAATTTTAGAAAATTAACTGGCAGTTCCTCAGGTTTTGGAGGAGAAATTGGGGCAAAGTTGGTTTTGGTCATAACTCACTTAATTTTCAACCAAATTGAGCTCAGTGAAAGTCATTTTTGGGTAATCGACATGCTAGGAAATCAGCGAAGTAGGTTTCAGAGGCAAAAAAGGTCATCTACAGGTGTTTTTGTGCATTTGAATATTTTTTAGGGCTAGGTCCACTAGATGTTGGGGCCATTGCTAAAGCATCAAGAGTCCAAATTCAGCAAAAAAGTAGTCATTTTTGGGAGATTATGATGTTTTAAACTCATTGGAATAGGTTCCAAGAGGTTCTGAATATTTTAAAAGAAATTTGAGCACACTTGAAGCTAATACAAAGGTCACACTATGCAGCTGGACCAAGGAGATGTAGCCCAGGAGGGGTGAACCGCTTTATCAAAATTCTGTGTTAAGATCTGTTATGTGTGTTTCATATGTTTACTATTGCTTCTTTTCTGTAATTTAAAATTATGCTTTTTAAGCTTATGACAAACTCATAATTTCACTAAGTACACTATTTTCCAATCACATGCTCATAAACAAACTCATGAAGGATAAGTAAAACATTGCAAAGAAAATTTTATATCTGAAATGAAACTAGCACAAAAATAACTAGCATTCATTTTTAGTTCAGAAATAAGGAAGAAATAGTTGATACATTCAGGGAGATCAAGAGGAAGAATTAAATTCTCAAAACCAGCACCTAAAACCTATTCTGGAAGCAGACAATAAATACACAGAGAAGTCTTTTATCAGCCTCTGATTTGGAGAAAGGGAAAATGAGAGTGGATTTCTTACAAGCATAGATCTCTCATCCCAAAACACCTACAGACTAAAAGCACACAACATTTGAATTTTATGTAAAATACATCCATCTTATAGATCAGATCGATATGCATAAACAAACTAGAGAAATGATATCCTCCACTTTGACTAGTACCTCCATGATATTATCCAAAACACAGGTATCTTTGTCTAATTTTCAATCTTAGCTAGAGATGGTGAATTTCTCTTCTATTTAAAAAGACACAAGAATCAAATCCTTGGAATATTTAGTAGTGAAGATTGGGTATGATCCAACCAATGTGGAGGATGTAGAAGAAATATTAAAGAAAAAGAATGTTGATATACCAGCCCTCAAGAAACATATCAATTTGTCAGCAACTTAAGAACCCTTGACAAAGGAAATTGAAGAAAATGAATCATAGAAGGCTGAGATGATGAAGTTGATTATGGAACAGTATGCACAACTAAATCAGATGGTGATAGAGATGGAAAAACTAGTGAAAGAAAAGGAGAATGCAGAAATGGCCATTGTTCCATTAGAGGTTGTCTCAATTGCATCCATTCTTATAGTGATACCATCAACAACAAGATCATCAAGTGGTGCAGAGAAGCTACCAAAATCTATGGAAAACATGACCCTATAGAGAGAAGAGATCAAGAAACTTGAAGCATAAATGAACACCTTGAAAGATTTGTAGAAAAGATAAGACAATGCCCATGAGATTGAGAAATTAATCAAGGCAGAGAGTGAAACTACTATTGGACAGACTATTAGCTAGGTTAAGGAAATTATTTGGATTAGTATTATTGAGTCCATGAATGAGATATGGCCCTCCATCCAAATAATTTTTTAACAGAGAGATCTAATTGGATTAGTGAGTGTTTCCATAGATAAAGAAAATAGAGAATTCACAGGCATGCGTGAACTGCAAATAATATCATCAAGTTCTTGAATTCGAAGAGCAGTTTTGAATTGGAACCACTAGGAGTGGAAGATAAAACAACAACCATCTTGGAAATAAAGAAGGTACTAAACAAAAATAGTTTGGTTACACAGGTAGAAGAAAAGTGTTATCAGCTACAGATTGCTGTCAGCAGATTCCTCGATAGAATCAAATCACTGATCAAAATAGGATTTCCTTCTCTTTTTGTGATAAATGATAAGATCATGCATAGGTAAAATTACGTTAATAATATAAAGGATATTTCCAAAGACATCACACAATTTGTAGGGATTAAAGGTTCAATGACTGGAAGAGCATTTTTAGAGGCTATGGACAATGACTTGTACATTCAGCATGAAATCAAGCATATTTTCCAGTTAAGGCCAACATTCATGAAGTACCCAGAGACTAATGAAATCTACAGGAAGCTAATTAGAATAAATATTCTGAATCCACAACAATGGGAGAAGTTGTGTGACTACCAGGAAGGGTGACAACTTAGCACATCAACGGAAAAACAAACTCAACTTATCAATTAATTCTACAGACCAGTGTATCAGTTCAGCATATCAGCCTCAAATCTATCATCACGGCAATGGATTGCAACACACATTAACGACTTTATGGATATTACAACCACTTGTCATAGCTATTCTAACGTGTCCACATGGTGGTCACATTTGTTAATTTTCATTTTTCATTGTAATAAATAGAAGATTTTCCATGTTGATACATAAATCATTATGAATTATTTAAATACTTCATTTCTATTCAGTATCAGGGGATGGAACCTAGATTGTAATTTTTTTCTTTTTGAGCATTGTAATTTTGGAGATGGAGCATCAATAATAAAATACCATTTCAAATGATTCTTGTGATATTTTTATCTAGTGATGTCTTTCCTTTACTGTGTTTAATGTTTTCCACTATTATTTCTTTCAATGTATCATTTGATTCCAATTGTAAAACATAAATATGAAGATTGAGATTTCCTACATAGAGTACCTTAATTTTGGCTTTTTTTAAAATATAAGTGTTTTTTCTTCTGAGGTGTGGTTAAAAAATACTTAATTGCTTTTTAACCGCTACTGAATTCACATTTCTTCTATCTCATAACTCATAATGTTTTAATATCCAGTAATTATAGTTAGATTATCTTGCAAATGATTTGGAAAAATTGATGCAACAACCTAGCATGTGGTAACTCCATAGCCCAATGGAAATAGTTTAAACATATCCCTTAATCCAACCAAATTATAAATAAAAAAATACCTTCACAATCACTTTAGCTAGCCTAATATCATAAAACATTAAAACAAAGCTAAATCTTAAAGAGAGATCCCTCTCTAAGTTTAGGAGGGCTAGATGCTAACCTCCAAAGTGGTTTGATGTTGTCATTTTATGACTATTCTTGCCAATCTTAAAATTATAGAATGATAAAAGGGGTATCGCAAGGTGGGGGAGTGGTGGGGGAACCCCCCCCATGTTCAACAGTTTGAAAGGGGGAAATAGCCCCATTGCACAGGGTCCTGGGTAACACCTTGGGAAAAAAACATTATGCAAGCACAATAATAGTTGGGTGGACCCAAGGATGGTGAGTGGAACTACCCATGATTATGCACATGGTTTTCAGACATGGTTTTTTGGGCATTATGGTTTTTCCCATGGTATTTTGTAGACCCGATCAAGGGAAATATGGTTATTTTCTAATTCAGGGTTAATGAATTGGGGTTTATGAATGCTTGAACATGTATATAATGTATTGTAACATTGAAAGTAATATAATTAAAATTCGAACCAATTTTCCCTATTTGGGTTCCTAGAGAAAATATTTTTTTATATTTTATGTTCTTTCCATTGTATATTTTTTTTGTTTTAATAATATGTGTGTAATTCATAAAAAGTATTTTGAAGAGAATTGGAGGCCAATGAGAGTCATTTCACATAGGGTTATTAGTGAGTTTATCAAATATGGAAAGTTAAATGATTTTATAAAAGGAAGTTGGTGTTGGTTGAAAGGGTTTAGAGGTAAATATGGAACCCTAGATGGACCTCTCAATTCCCCCCATATAACAGTTTCTAGAATAAGGATAGTGTCCATAGGGATTGTTAGGCCTAAATTATTGGATCCTTCGATCAATTGGAGTGGTGAAAGGATTATTCCTTTAGGGACAAAGGAACTCCCAAAAGAATAAACGCTAGAGGGATTATATTTGGACCGTAGAAGGATTAAATCCTAGTCTAAAAGCACCACCCAAAGTAGGAATATTCATATGAAAAGAGTTACTAGTGGTATAGTTCCCCTAGATAAGTTAGCCCCTCCAAAGAAATTCATACCTCTAAAGAAGGGTATTCCTCCTATCACATAACTACTCCTAGGATTGTATGATCCTTCGTAAACATTACCACCCCAAAAATGAATAGGAATACGTGTATAACTACCTAAAATATTCCTTGAATATGTTTTTCTCAAGGTAGAGAGTGTAATTATAGGGATGGAAAAGATAGGTGGGAACCACCCAACTCCTGTAGGAGGAATCTAGTGTTCCCTAATACCAAACACAAATCTAGCAGGAGGGATAATATAGATAAAATAAGGAAACTACTGAGGGTTGAAAAGGAAACTTGTCGTAGGCCCAAAAGTGAGGAAAGAGATGTTTTCTAAGTAGGAGGAGTTTGACCTATCACATTAGTCACGAGTAATGATGACATCATAAATGAAATCCTAGATGTAGATTTCGAATAACGTCTCATCACTCCTGATGAGATCCATAATTAGGTATAAATGGAGGGGTTAATTGTCATATTTTTAGCCTTATTAAGTCACTCTTTATCACATTTAAATTATATTATGGTCTTATGTTGCTAGTGTAGATGGTGATTGAGGCTTGTCATACTTCAAATACCTAATATGGGTTAGTAACAGGATAATCACGAAGATATTACACTTTTGATGAATATTATGCAATTAAAGCTCAGAGTAGACAACAAGGATATATTCTAGGGGGATTTTCCTCGTCCTTAACTCCCAAAGGCAGCCAAGGCATCCTCGAGATTCCCTCCAACAACTCGAAATCAAATGCATGTAAGAAAGTTGGAGATCAAGTGAACCAAAGCTCCACTTCACTTGTAGCCAAAGAGGACACATCACCTAATTTTTAGGGATTTTTTGGTAGCTAGCCTCTAGGTTAAATAGGACTGAGCAAGAGCTCAATAGGATTCAAAATTTGAAGGAAGCTAATAGACTCTTAGCTATTGTAATAGGTTTTTGAGACTTTTATGATTATGTAATGAGACTGTTTTCTGCAATAACATGAGTATTCATATTATCCTTCACTGATTTAGTTTCATAGGGCTAGGCTTTTGGGTTAGGTCCCAATCCACTAGCCTTAGTCTCTCTTGTTTTTTCAAGCCTATTTTTATGTCATTGTAGCTAGTTTTCTTTATGAGTTTTAACTATTTTTCTTACATTTAAATTCATTGTTTTTTGTTTTCTTCCATTTGTATTTGTTGTAGTTAAGCTTGCATAAATGTTGGTAGAATAGAATATAAAATCATAAATTTATGTGTCAAGCCTCCCTCTCTCATCTCTTTCATTGGAGCTTCAGGAGAGAAGATCTTCGCCGCATGCCAAATTTTCTCCTTAGTTTATGATTTCTTGGAAAGAATAGTTAGGTTGTTGTAGAGTCATGAACATGTCTAGAATATTGAGTTAGATTTATGTTTGAATGCTTAAGTAGGGTTTCTTTCCAAATTCCACTCATATTTTCCATTTCCTTCATCATATATTTGTCCATGTTTGTTGCATAAATAGGTAGTTTTCTTGCAGTTTCAAGTAGCACAGCAAAGGAGGACTTCACCAACACCCTTAGCTTCATTTCTCACCCATCAAACAACCTTATTATTATCAAATTGCCTTCAGCCTTGTTTTTAGGATTTTCACCTTCACACCACGAGCAACCCTAGAAGTGCAAGACAGGCTTCTAAATAGGTTATGAGCTTGGAAAAGGGTTTTTCCACCTTCCATTCATCCAATTACAACTCTGCTCCACATCCCATACACTTTATCCATAATTTTTGGCCTCGTATTTCCCTCGAACTGTTCCCTGTAGCAAACCAAGACTTACCTATAACACTACATGAAACCTGTAGCAAAACCAATAGCAGCACCAACGAGTCTGCCCTTACGCCTAGAAACCATCATCAATCGCATCTACACCTGCCAAAACCATCAAAACACCTTCAGCCCCACATCCATGAGTTCAAAACCTTCCCAAGCCAGCTTAGTGCCTTCTCCTCCTTGCTGCAAAGCAATGCATTTACAAGTATAATTAGGTCAAGATTGGATGCATGAGTAAAACTATGATAGTTAAAGCATGAAGTAGACAGAGTGTGTTTAGCCATTTGTCCCAGCAATTTGTGATTATATTAGCCTTCTTTTTTCAATTTAAATTCATCCATTTACTTTAGGAAGATACCTAGTTTGCTTCTATTTCTTGCCATAGTTAAATTGCAAATTTATTTCCTTGCGGAATAGCTAGATGCATTTTATTTCTTCAGACTAGTCATTTGATGGTTAATAGAGTAATGGTTTTGATTCACTTGTAGTTCTAGGTATAAATAATAAGTGTGACAAAATTCACTCAGAAACCCTAGAAATATCACCCTTTCATAGGACCCAGAAGAGGATGAAATGAGTAGAATACATATGTTGTGTATATAGTACTGACACCTCCAAGTTTTGAGGAGGGGTATTCAGAATCTCCACAATATCCATTTTTATGTCTACGTTTCGAGTCTAACCAAGAATCATCATCAAGACTACACCTTCCAAGAAGAGAGGAGGATATATGAGATAAATACTAGTAGGTGTGGAAGGAGTGAAAGAGGAGAAAGAAATGGCCAACCAGAAAAATACCAAGTAAAATAGTTAATTGTAGTTTATTTGATAAATAAATATTTATTTTAAATTTGTCATTAAATATTTAAACTAATTGATTTTTAATTTATTTTTTAGAATTCATTTTGATAAATTCTAAAACATAAATTAAAAATCAATTAGTTTACATATTTAATGACATAAAATAAATATATATTTATCAATTAAACTACAATTAACTATTTTACTTGGTATTTTTCTGGTCGGTCATTTCTTTCTCGTCTTTCACTCCTTCCACACTTGCTAGTATTTATCTCATCCATCCTCCTCTCTTCTTGGCAGGTTTAGTCCTGATGATGAATCTTGGTTAGACTCAAAATTTAGAAATAAAAATGGATACTATGGAGATTCTGAATACCCCTCCTGAAAACTCACACTCCAAGTTTGTACGAAACCTGCGTTGATAAAGTAAAGTAGAGAAACCTCTCAAAGTTGCAACATTGTTGGTGTAATACCAGGGCTCACCATCTCCCATGGTGTGAGTACCACTCTCACAAATCATGTTATGTATCTATATCACAAAAAAAAACAAAATATAGATAAACAAATTGATAGTAAGCCTCTTCAAGGGGGAAACCTCCTTTTACATCACATAAATGAACAATTCTTGGATGATACAAATGACAATACCTCTGTGGTATTTATAGGAGTCTAAAAGGTCACAATGTAATCAGGGCCTACATAAAAATAATAATGTAAGGGAACAACAATAACAATAGTGGGATTCTATGGGGCACAACAATAACAATATGGAGGCTACACTAGTATTATAGGGACCTAACACTCCCCTCTCTTTCAAAAAAATTTTCTCCTCAACTATTGAGTAGTTTTGGATTCTTTTTTATAAAAGATTCATCCTGCTGTGTGGAATATTCAGCAGGTAAGTTCTTCCACTTAATCAAATACTCTAAAATTGATTGATTTTGTAGCTATTGGGTTCTTATTTATGTGACTGCTTTTGGCTCCTATCATTTTTCTTTCTTCGTCAAGTTCTGAAAAATATTTTTTGAACTACGAGTCCATCAAATCTAAACTTATTTAAGCATGAAACATCGAAAATTCGGTGCACTCAGAAAGATATAGGTAACTCCAATTTGTATGTCATATTACCAATATTTTGCAACAACTTGTAACAACCATAGTACTTGGGTGATAAGTTTTGCAATTCTTAACTTTCTTGAAGGAAACTTTTTTGTATGGTTGTAGTTGTAAAAATACTCAATCACATACGTCAAAAATTCTTTCACTACAATGTTGATTTTCCATTTTTTTCATTTGATTATATGCCAGAGTTAGGTTATACTTTAAGAGTTGGGGAACTTGTTTTTGATGCTCAATGTGACTTTCCACTGCTTGAAACTTATAATTTGATATTAAATATGATGTGATGGATGGTGGATGATATCCATAAAGTTCCATAAATGGGGCCATTTTTGTTGCAGTATGGAAGGAGGTGTTATACCACCATTCTTCCAAATGTGACCATTTGACCCATTATGTGTGTTTATCATATACAAAGAAACAAAGATATTCTTCCAAACATTTTTTCACTATCTCATTTTTCTCATTAGATTGAGGATGATAAGAGAGCTATGCACTAAATGAGTACCAAGGAAAGACAATAATTTTTTCCAAAAATTTCCAGTTAAAATAGAATCTTTCTCACTTACAATAATATTTTGGTTTCCATGTAGCTCTTGAATTTTTTCCATAAATGCAATAGCAACTCTATTTTATTTGAAAGAATGTGATAGTGTACAAAAGTGTGCATACTTGGTAATTCTATAAACTACCACCATGATGACACTCTTTCCCTCGGACTTGGGTAAACATGTGACAAAATCCATTGAGACCTCCTCCCAATGTTGACTTAGAATAGCTAAATGTTCTAACAGACATAGCGTATTCATTGTATCAACCTTATTTTGTTGGAAATCCAAACATTCTACAAAAAAAATATGAATATCATATTTAAGGCCATCCAAAAAAAAAATTCCTTCTAGACCCTGTGGTAAGTTTTTAAAAATCTTGAGTGCCCTCTTAAAGGAGAGGTGTGCAATTCCAAAAGAATATTTTGTTTTAATTGGGAGTTCTTACATATATATAAGAGATATTTGTACCATAATGAAACATTTTTTTAAATTAATGTATCTAATGTATTGGGATCTTGATACAACTTTTGAATGGTTTTCCAAACTTCTTCCTCATTCCTCCATTCATCCCTTTCTTTAGTTATCCAATTAGGTTGGATAATAGGAATTCATAGAGAAATGCCTCCACATCGTAATTTTTTCTTGAGAGTGCATCTATAACAACATTTTACTTCCCTTTTTTGTAGATGATTTAAAATTAATAAACCAACATATTTGTGACCCATTTTTAATGTTCTTCTGAAGATAATCTTTGTTCCAAAAATTGTTTAAGACTATCATGATTTTTTTTTACATTGAAGTGCCTTCCCATTAGGTAAGGGTGTCACTTCTTTAGGGAGTGTATTATTGGAAACATTTCCTTCTCGTAAATAGGTAATTTGTGCAAATACTTTCCCTTGATTGGACAAATTTCAAAAGCAATTGTTCTTCCTTATTTCATTAAAACAACATCAATTTCATTTCTTGAGGCATCAGATTCCATAATAAAGGTTTTGGTAAAGTATGGTGTATATAATATTGGAGCTTGGAACATTGCCTCTTTAATATGGTCAAAGGCATTAGTTTCTTTTGCAGTCCAAAAAATGCATCTTTATTTAGTAATGTGGTTAGAGTTACTTTTATTTACCCATAATTCTTAACAAACTTGTGATAATACTATTTCAACCCATGAAATCCTCAAACATGCTTTAGGGTTTTGGGGATTCCTTTATGGCTTCAATTTCTTAATGTCTACCTTAAAACCATAATGAGATACAATATTACCCAAATATTCCACCTCCTGTATCCCAAATAAAAATTTGTAGGGTTTTGCATACAATTTTTTCCCCTCCAATAGTTTAAGCACCATGTGAATATGTTGACCATGATCTTTCCATGACTTTCTATAGAGTAGTATATCATCAAAAAATACTAACACAAATTTTGTAAGAAAGGGTTTGAATGTGGAATTCATAAAAACATTAAATTTTGATGGTGCATTAATAAGGCCATAAATCCATAATGAAATTCATGAGCTATGAATGTTATTTTTGGAATTTCTTTTGTCTTCACTCTAATTTGAATTATACCTTATCACCATTAGGAATCATTTCATGTAGCAATTTTTTCAAACCTTTCTTCAAATACTCCATTTCTTCTTTTAAACCATCCTTCAAACCTTCCATGTTCCATTTTATTTTTTCTTCTAAATCATCCATATTAACTTCCAGTTCATTTTTGGTAACTATTTACGAGATAGAAATCTGTTGCACTTGGTCCCATAATTTTGATATATCATGTTGCATTTCTTCCTCTTCTTCATGCGTCATGGTAGAGTTTTTTTTTGTTTACTGGGTGTATAAATTTTTTTTTGAGATATTTTGGAATCAAATAGTGATATATATTTTTCGCTATGCCATTTGAATCACTTAAAAATTACTTTTCAAAGAAAAGTTATGCAAATTTAAAAATATACACTTTTTCTTTTATGAGCTCGATATTGTAACTATTTTATCTCTATAATTTCATCTCTCCATGGTCTATAATTTCATCCTATTGTAGCCCTCTGAGTCTTATTTCAAAGTCTGTAAGTAAGACCTAGATTTTATTCTTCAAGATAATGTGATGCCAAATCTCCCACGATGACCTAATTGTGGACTAGCTCAGTAGAGTGAAATTTTATGGGGTGCCACATGTCACTGATTCAACCTTCAATGTTGAAAATAATACAAACGAAGCTATATTCCATGCATTAACAGTAAATGTTTACGAAATTAAAATCCAATGCGTAATGAGAAAGTTATGATTATTTTCCTCATAATGCCTATTTTAGACTAAATTTTGGAGCATGGAGAAACCATAACCTCTTTGAACCATATCTCTAAAACTAAAGAGAAAAAATATATGAAATTTTTACAAATTTTCATGAAGTTTTAAATAATGTGGAAGAAATTTCAACTTCTAAAGCTCTACATAGTAAAATTTATGGTAAAAAGTATAATATGAGTTGTTTGTAGTAGAAAAACCCTAGGATCTATAGCTTTGATACCAAATGTTATATAACCATATCTAAAAAGAAAAGGAAAGATAAATAAAAACCATGAAAATAATCCTATTGAAGGGGGGAGGGGGGCTCCTTTAACATAACATAAATAAACAATTCTTGGATGATACAAATGACAAGGCATCCTTGGTATATATAGGAGTCTACAGGGTCACAATATAATCAAGTCATACATAACAATAACACTGTAAGGGCACAAAAATAAAAAAGGTGGGATTCTATGGGACACACCAATAATAATATGGGGTCTACACTAGTATTATAGTGATCTAACAAACCATTTAGCGAGAAAGAGAGAAAAAAATTTGAGTAAATGATCCAAGTGGATATCGGTGCCACCCACCTATTCCATTTGGACCCGTAGCATCAATTCTTTCAGTTTTTCAGCTTCAGCACAACTTACTATTTTTAGCAGGTTTTTGGGTCCTCCACTCCTGGAGCCGTTTTGGGGACTTAATGATCCAGGTGGATATTGGTGGCCACCCACTGAGTCCATTTGAACCCCCACCATCAGTTATTTCAGTTTATAAGTTTCAACACAATGTACTATCTATAGCATTTTTTCAGGTCCTAAACTTCCAGAGCCGTTTTGAGGCACTCAACGATGTTTTTGGGAAAATGGGGAGTAATATGGGTTGTAGACCAATTTTTCTCACTAAAAAATTGAATTCCTCGAATAGATATTTCTAACGAGCTATTGAGCGCATCAAACGGAGATCGGATGCCAAAGTTACATCCCGGGAAGTTGAAACACCAACTTACCCAAACGGGGCCCACAGTTTTGGAACTTCCTCTCCTAGGGTTAGGTTTTTGGAATTTGCTGGCTTTACATTATTTCTCAACAATAAATAGGCCTTCGAGCCTCATTGTAACACTAAGTTCAGCAGAATTTTCCCTCCCCCCCATGGAGGAACTTAACGCAATGGAGACCATTTCTTCCTAAGGAGGGAGGAATGATCCAGGTGGATATCGGTGCCACCCACCTATTCCATTTCGACCCGCAACATCAATTCTTTCAGTTTTTCAACTTTACACAACTTACTCTTTTTAGTAGGTTTTCGGGTACTGCACTCCCAGAGCCGTTTTGGGGACTTAATGATCTAGGTGGATATTGGTGGCCACCCACCGAGTCCATTTCAACCCCACTATCATTTATTTCAATTTTTAAGTTTCAGCACAACTTACTATTTATAGTAGTTTTTCAGGTCCTAAACTTTCGGAGTCGTTTTGAGGCCCTAAACAATGATTTTTGGGAAAACAGGGAGCAACATGGGTCATAGACCAATTTTTCTCACTTAAAACTTGATGTCCTCGGATAGATCTTTCTAACGAGATATTGAGTGCGTCAAACAGAGATCAAATGCCAAAGTTATGTCCCCGGGAAGTTGAAACACCAACTTACCCAAACAGGGCCCACATTTTGGCGCTTCCTCTCCTAGGGTTAGGTTTTTGGAAGTTTTGGGTTTTACATTGTTTCTCAAAAATAAATAGGCCTTCGAGCCTCATTGTAACACAGTTCAGGGGGCTGATAGCCAACACCTCTCCGTGCCCTAGCTCGCTTGTTTACATCATTTCAGTTTTGTAACACAGTTCAGGGGCTAGTAGCCAACACATCTCTTCTCAGAGATAAGTGCTGCCAGTACCCTAGCTCATCTATTTCCATTATTTCTATAATAGGCCTTTGAGCCTTAATGTAACACAGTTCAAAGGCCTGCGTATGCCACATTTCTTATCAAATATGCGCCTACCAGTGCCCTAGCTGTTTATTTCAGTCATTTGTTTTATTAATAAAATAAAGCATTATTTCTGCTGCATCTCTGTATCTATGGATATATGTGTATTCTGTTGCATTCCTGCATAAATCTGGATCAGTAAAATAGGCACTGAGTTGTACTAGTACAAGTTCAGGGTGACTCACCAAACGTTAGTTAATGTGTGGTGGTGGAAAATTTTCTAGTATTCTCCCCTTGAACCAAAAATATCTCTCTCAAGTTTGGTTTGGTTTATCCATATGATGATGGAGTTATCATCTTTGGGATGAAGGTTTTTGAATCTTCAATATAGACAAATAATTTTGTCATCCATGGTGAATAAATATGTTTAATTAATTAAGACACACCTATGTACAACTAGAATCAAACCAAATAACATGCAGTATAAAAATTCTTGAGAGATGTAATAACAAATATAAATATAAATGTAGCCCCTGAAATCTAGTATACTTGAGGTGATGAAATCCACAAGGACCTTAGACTAATGAAGGACACAGAAGAAGTTAACCCAACCTCAGAGCTATATGAACCTTCACTGGCCTAAGTGACCTTGATGGAGTTGAGCATCACCCTTAAGGAGCACTGATATGGTAATTGACAACTACCTTAGGTATTGTGGGGAATTTGAATGCACAATAACCTAGTTAAGAGCCCTAAGTATATGATACTAAGGTTATGATCTCATAAAAAAATTAATGGTGGGGCACATTTGACTAGGAAAATATCTGTAGGAATGTTAATTAATTTCAAATGTCTTGAGATATTTCTCAAAACGAGTTGTACACCTCGCAAAGATATCATCGAATGTGTAAAATATAGTGAACACTACAACTAAGGGAGTGGGGATCTCACTCCATAATTTCTCGATATGATGATGTGCTTCAATCCCATGTAAGAGGATCTTTCTAGCAAGAATTCGATGCGACATTAGATTTATGCTCTTTAGTGGAACTAGTTAAAATTCTATAGCCTTGAAGAGTGTCCTCTTCAATCCTATTTCAAATTCATATATCTTTAAGCTATTATTAGTGTGGTATAACCAAAATTCCTAGTCAATTTCATTAGTACTATATTTTATGGTTATTATTTACTCAAGGGTATGGAGTGCAATAGAGATGTCATTTAAGGGACTGAAAATTAATCCAATGTGAAATCTATATGAAGAATGTGATTTATTTTTCATTTAATGAAAATTAACTAGAGAAAGGGTAAAAAGTTAATTTTTTTCCAGGTGACAAATGAAACCTCACAACCTCTCTCATTAGTCACTTTATATACTCAAAACGATCACAAAAAACAAAAAACAA
The DNA here is from genome assembly GCA_034641835.2 of Pinus albicaulis. Classification (NCBI taxonomy): domain Eukaryota; kingdom Viridiplantae; phylum Streptophyta; class Pinopsida; order Pinales; family Pinaceae; genus Pinus; species Pinus albicaulis. Next base: position 525,573,142 of record CM076573.1, on the reverse strand, counting down.
ATCAATATCATCAATCTATGATGAAAATAACCAAACAAAACCACTCGAAAACATCAAAATATGGCTTTGAAACAATGGTATGTGAACCATGGTCTACTAAATTAATCAAATATCAAGGGCACACATAAGACAAAGAAATTTTAGATTTGTAATACAATGTACGAAGATAGAAAACCAATCATATCATGTTCTACAAGGGAAAAAAAGCTAAAACAATAATAAGGGAGAAAGAGCTAATACGTCATAAGACTTGGATTTCTTTGAAAATTTTCATATTAGGACACAAATACCTCTTAGGAAGATCAGATCAAGCTCAAAATGTCAAAAAAACAATCGTAAGATCAACCACGAAACAAGGTAATCAATAGGTGGAAAAAACTTACACAAACTAAGGGAAAGTGAAAGATCAAATCAAATATCCTAAGGTTGAAGAGATATGGATAATATATAGGTCATACATTACCTCCTAAAAAGTAAATATTTTTATATATTAGTACTATAAATCAAAATGAAAATCAAATCTCAATAAAAAATCCAAATTCAATTAAAAAAAAAACTACTGTAGAAATTTCCAAAGACGCGAGGCTATTGAATATTCCTAAAAAATATATCATATTATATATCATAGGAAATCTATAAGGTTCTTAACCCAATGAATTTTGTATTATATAAATTAGAGTTCTATGTCAAAATATTATTACAAAACTACTCTACACAACTGTCACAAAAAATCATAAAATTAGTTGATTTTCTATCAAACATATCTTCATGATCTGGATACCAATTTAGATTTTTTTTTTGAACTGGGATAAAATTTTAAGTAGAAATTAGATATTAAATTATTTCCTTCAAATTATGTACAAAGAGTTACAAAATTTGATCTAAAAATTGCAATCCATTTTTTTCTCTTTCTTTTTCTTTTATTTTCTAATAAGTTTTAAAATAAGGTTAGTTCTAAAAGAACATGAGTAGATTGTTATATATATATATATTTTTTTTTCCACCTTATATTAGATAAAGAAACATAGTTTCAACCCTCTAAATATTTTTGCATGAATATGTTTAAATTTTCCTCTTATATGTTCTCTTCTAGCATCCCATCACTCCCACAAGCCTAGCATGTTGTTACCCATCGCTCCATTACAATCATATAGATTTCCACTTGGGTATGTAGCTTTCATCCATCCTAGGAGATATGGAGTTCAAAATTATAGAATAATCCCTTCGCAAGGAGATCATATTGACTCATATTATTCTAAGTTGGTTGGTGGTAAATTACTGGAGAATCTTCATAACTTTCCATGGCACTAGGTGTCTGTATACAAACTCTTGGGAGTGATTCCCTCTCAATGGTGAAGGTATATAGAGAGCCAAATATAGTTCAATTGAATTGGTGGAATATTTACAAAATAATATTATTTTGGATTTAAAATGAACCTGGTTTTCCAAGAAGCTGAGGGAAGAGGAAATACAAAAAATTGGAGGAGAGTTCATACTATAATCAAGGTTTATTTACTTGTAATGTTTTATTATTATATGAGCAAAAACTATTTCCTTCTCAAATTTTTTATGATATGAGGATATTGAATAAATGACTGTATTAAGTTATTATTGCATGCTAATTTTCCTTATGTAGAGGAAACATATGTCCTTCTATGTTTGTGCTTGTGTGTAGGAGCTTAGATCTAAGAGTTTGGGTGGGATATTTAGGTAGGAATAAGAATACCAACTACAAAAGTGGTCTACATAATTTACATCAGCAAACAACGAATAGGGTATGATCACATCTCCATTTATCTATAGTATTTATATGATGGTAATAATAGTGTAACTAGTGATTTTTTCACAGAATTTTTGATAGATCTTGCACATGTTTTTTTATAGATATTGAGGCGAGGTATGTGAAGAAACATATCCTTAGCCTTTGTCTATTTTTTGGGCTAACTAAATTTGTAACTCCACTAGGGAAAAATATTGGGTATAATCCATCAAAAAATATGCTTTTTGGAATTCCTTTGACTTTGGGGGGAATTCCCCTAGGGGCACTAATCCTTTCATTACATTTGTTGGCTTAGGTTCCCAATACTTTGGGTTCAATCACCCCTTTGGTCAACCATCATATTTTATAAAATATGTTATGGGAGGACAATAACATCCATGTAAGTTTCTTTCTTTATATCTAGATCATTTTAATCAATATCAACTTTCATTTTTGGCATCCCTCAGCTTGTCGTATTTGGACAAGTTAACAAATGACCCCATATGCCATGATCCTTAGTGACCTTGAATGCCTACACAATTTACTTCTGACAATCTCAAGTTTGAATAAAATCCAAGAGAGAACCTTACCACCCATATCACGACCTACCATATATGGTGTTCTTTAAACTTTTTAGTGAATGATTCTATTAGGTTGTGACTCTTCCAAAGAACCCTAAACAAAGATGTAGCTAAATGGTATTGAATTAGATAAGGCATAATATAGTGACTCTTATTACTTTAGAATAGAAATTCTTGAACCATTATTAATTAGCTTCATGGAAAGAGATTGGAACTAATATCTTATCTACCTTCAAGCAATACACCTCTACCCATATCTCTAATCACATACACAAGTGGAGGCACAAACAGTTATTGATTACGACCAATTTTTATAACTAATTACTTAAATATTAGTTTATGTGATCCTTGCTACCACTCATTTCCAAGGATGTCACCATGTTATCTCTTTTCTGGGCTTGTTAAAACTGAATGAAGAAGACATTATTGAGCTTACTTTTCTTATATTTTGTTCTTTCTAAGATATAAAGAATATAACAACTAATAAAAAGAGAAGGGATGGAAATTATTTTTGTTATTTTTTCAATGAGAATGGTAGTGTTAGTCGCATCTCCCTTGAATAGGGATCCTATTTATTTTAGTATCTTGTAGTTTGGTTTTAGCTTTCTTAGTATTTGTACAATAAATGAATTTGTTTGCACCTCCGCCCCATTACGCTTCTAGTCACTATGGAAAATGAATTAATGCCTCCCGTGTTGTTTCATGATATCACATGGAGCTCCCTAGTTGATGTTTCAAAGTAACTAATTTTTTGTCTCGTTACATATTCAAGGGAGATATTGACCTGACTCAGCCATTTGTAGGCTTTTTTGATCTTTTATGGTTACCAACCCTATTTTTATTTGGAATAAATTACTGCAGACATAAGTATCTTCCCTAGAATTGGCGGCATAGTGTAGAATAGAAGAAAGCAAAGATGCTATTTTTTTCCTTAAAGTATATCGACAATGGGATGAAGCCTACCTAGAATCTGTTGTATGCTTCACTCCTCTCTTATCATGTATGCTCCAATCCTAGCTCTGATCGCTATTATTATAACCTGCATAATAAAAAAACATAAGCCAATGATCTATGACATCATGTAGCATCATATAATTACTTTATTCAATGGATCAACACGTCATCGAAATACATGAAATCATGACTTCACATATAGGAAAATAATGAAGTCTTTGTACTAATATGAATGGAGAGAGTTATAACCAAATATAGAAGTTGACCTTGTAGAAGATCTCCTCCAAGTTGACTTGTCCTTCCTTGCCACCAAGTGTGCCTCTATGTCACCCTAATGCATGGAATAATGACTCTCACAATATGAGGCTAGAATCTATCTCCAAAATCCAACCCCTAGATTTTTGATGGCCACAAATATATGGAATAGGATGGTAGGTTAAGAGTTATCATCCATTTACCAATGTAGGATTGATATCCACTCTTGATGGGAGGATGATATCAAGGGAAAAGTGGTGTCCAAGGTCGGATAGGATAGGATTCAAGACTTTCATCCAAGGTAAATATTTATAACAACTCCTAGAAGCTTTTGGAAGAGGAAGCTTCAGGATTATTTTTATTTTTCATGAATTTCTAGAATCAACACACCCCTAGCAAGGGGAAACCTGTTGGTGATCAACGCAACTTCAATTAGATCCAACCTAATGTTGAACTCTAGTCTCCTAGGGGCCATGAACAAGGTCCCGAGTATATTCTATTTTCTTGTGTCAAGCTCGCTAAAAAATGAAACAAGGTTTTGAGAGAAAAGTTTATGTTCTTGTGTCAAGATCCTTAAAAAATGAAACAAGTTTTTTGGAGCACAGTTCCTTTTCTTGTGTCAAGATCATTAAAAATGAAAAAAGGCCCCATGAGCAGAGTTCCTTTCCCTATGTCAAGCTCATTAAAAAATGAAATAGACCCCCTTCCAATTTGAGTCTTTGATTAGATCTCATAAATTCCCATTCAATTCTTTCACTTGATCCATCCATCTATTAGTAACCAGTAGTCTAATTAGGTGAATTAACTGAATCTTGGGATTGGGGGGGGGAATGTGCATGGAATTGAGTCATTATGCTAGGGGAATGCCATTTTATTTCAAGCAAATTTTTACTTGTTTCAAGCTTGTGTAAAAATGAAATCGATTCCAAGCATAGTTTCTCATGTTTCAAGCTTCTGTAAAAATGAAACCTTTCCTAGTATACCTCTCATGATTTCCATTTTTTTAAACCTATTTATGCCAGATGAGCCTTGGATTTTCTCATGCCATCTTCACTATCTACTTGGACCATCATACACTTCACTTGGTTTTTTACCCTTGTCTGTGGAACCACTGTAATGAGTGGTCTTATTAGCCTACCCCTTAACATATACATTTTTTGAGAAGTTCTATCATGACCAGAAGAAGTTTCTATCCTTCTATACCACTCATTCCTCTAGGAGGAGTCCTCCTTCAGCTCTTTTCATACTCCAAAAATATGAATATATTGTTAGAAATTTCTAGAAGAGAATTGTGTAATGAATTTAAAATCTGTCCAACGTGAAGAAAGAAACTATTATCCATTGGGGAAAGGTCAAAGTAGAATAAATTAAACCATAGATAATAATTAAATTTTGACCAAATTTCATGAAAAATAAATTAATTTAATATGTGAAATAAGAAAAAAGTGGAAAATGAAACTATAAAATAATTAATTATTGATTAAGATATTAAGAATGGTCGAAAAATTATAAGAATTAAGATATTTACCTAGATCCCCATTAATTATTAATCTAGTATTAAAATATCATTATTAGACATTGTTTAATAATTATTATTTAAATTAAAATCATTAATACTAAAGAACATAGATATTTATTATTAATTAAAACAATATTACAGTTTTGAAATAACTTTATTTTTAGGTAATTAATTATTTATTTAAATAGAAAAAGATATTAAATAATAATATCACTTCAATAAAAACCAACTATAGGGTCATTAATTAAAAATATATCAATTAATTAATTTTTTTTTCCTCCATCGTTTAAGGTTGGCCTCCCAGTTTCCTTCCATTCATTCTCATTCTCCTTCATTTATACCCTATGATGACATCTGAAAAAATTCATTGATCTATCCTGATGATGAACCACAAAGGATTGGTCCGAATCGTTGATTCTAACAAAAATGGATGCGATAAATCCAGAAGATTCTACACACAACAAAAAGGTTAGTTAAGACTTATTTTAAGTTTATAATTTCAATTAATTTAAAGATTATTAATTTTTTTATATAATTAAAATTTTATATAGCTTAAAATTTGATAAAAATATTTTCGAGCACTTGTCTTTTCAAACTCATTAAGGTAAATGAAAAGACGTCTAATCATTATAAGTTTAACCCTTTTCTAGATTGAGATAGATTATTTAAAAAAAAGAATACCTTAGTTGATCGTGGCTAAGACGTGGCTAAGAGGTTCTCTTGGGTATTATTTTCTGCCTTTTTCGACTCAAGAGACTATCTACGAAAAATAACATTTGGAGTTTTCTTTTTTGCCTCTTTTTCAACCTCTCTAAACATGAAAAACATGTCAAGTTTTACATCTATTGGAGTCTTAAAAACATAAAAAAATGGAGTCATCAAACATGACGAGACCAAACCACTCCTTCTTAGGGTTCCTTAAACATACTCGAAGGGATTCATCTGAAGGATGAACTTATAGATCAACAATATGTTATCCTCCTCAATATTTTTAAAGAATAAAGAGCTACTGACCAATATGGTTGGGGAAATTGGAAAAACATGGTACTCCACTTGTTAATGGCAGTGATTTGCTCTTGAACATGGCACTCTTTCACTTCATCTTTGTGGTTTTTGGGTTGGGAAATCTGCTTGTCTTTCAATTCATCATACAATTTCAAAGCCCCCATTTTCGGTTTTGGGTCAATGTTGCCAAATCCATTCAGTGTCACTAGTATGTTCAAGATAATTGTGTAACATCCACCTCCCCTCACACCTACCCAACTAACCGGCCAACTAGGGTAAACATGAGATGAGGGGCAGTTAAGACAGACTCAACCTCCTTGATGACTTTAAGAAAGTGTAATCGAAACATAAAACCATAACATAGACCTGTACCACCTGATACAGGACCCCCAGAGGCTATCTGAATTATCTGCCTGACTCGTTCCTGGGTCCCACTGAAATTTTATGAAGAAAACACCCCAGACGCTCCCACAAGCATGCATGCCTCTATTTGGGAGGCTCTGGATGCACCCACAATCCTACATCCTCATGTCTAGGGACTATTTCCAACATACATGTGCCATATTCCATGGGATTTAAGGAAATTTTCAAGCTCAACATTTCGGCCACTACCCATAACTTGTTGTAACTTCCATTATCCATTAAACAAGTGATGACAAGACTAATAAACTCAAAAATAACTCCATGACTAGGCTTTACCATCTCCAACTGGGACTGACATTTTTTCAAACACTTGGAAGGAATGAAATCTAAAAGTCTAGGATACAAGACAAAGAATGAATGACTGTAAACTCTTATGAAACATTACAAGAAGGATCACCACCCTCTTCCTTCAACATATATGACATAGATTAGGTCTTGCATCCATGATTTTAACAATTAAAAGTAAATACATGAAATAACCATGATATGAACCTGTCATTTAAACATGCTTCTAACCAACATAAAACCATGGAAATAATAGTGACATAAATTTTTTATCACCAAAAAATGATCACCTAGCCATTTATAACTAGGTGGATCGAAATACACCATGTGAATTTACTTTTTCCATAGTAAAATCACTTTCACTATAAGAAATAATTTAGTAAACCACTTTTATTAAGTTATTTTCAATTAAAACCCATGAGAATAATTATATAAACCATTATTTATTTAATTTTATCTAAGAATAATTATTAAATTACTGTTTGATAATTATTCCTTATCACATTTGACTAAATCACCTAGGAATAATTAAATAAATCATAATTTATTTATTTTTCCTTAACTCCATCCTTAGAATAATTTTTAAATATTTATTTACTAATTATTTCATTTCACGCTTTTCTTATTATTCGTGAAATAATTAATAAATAATTTTTTTTGTTAATTATTTCTAAATAAAGATATTTAATGATTTTAAATATTTTTTCCCTCTCTAAAAAATATAATCAAATATTCCGAGTAGTTAGATCTAGATTTTGGTCAATAATATTTTATTATTCTCCATTTCAAGATGAACACAATAATTTTCTATAAATAAGAGGGGTTTTCATTCATTTCTCACTGTTATCATTATCATCATCACTATTATCATCACATACCTTTCGATCTCTCATTTTTTAATTCTACATTGTTTTGGTTTTCACACATTTGAGAGAGGAAGATCTAAATACTAAAGCGATAAGGACATTAAAGGACCCATCCCACTCAGGGGGACTGACGACCCTTTGTAAATCTCCTTCTCTAGGTGTCGTTAATAAAATATATTTTTTTAAATATTTTCCAAGATTGGGTTGTTACGTCAGATTTATTTATGTTGTTTATTCTTTTACATTTGCATACATCCATTTTTCTGCAGTTTTTTCTTACATATCTATTGCAGATATGAAGTATAAGAAACCACAATTTTTATTAGGGTCAATAGTCACTTGTGACTAAAGTGATATATTTTTGGTACACATTCCAAGAAATTCCATACTAACAAATGGTGACTCCACTGGGTTTTTAGTTACATTTATCATCAATAAATGGAAACTCCACTAGTGTAACAATTTAGATTCCTGGATGACCTGTGCTTCAGAAATTTTAGGGTTTTCTACTCTTATTTTTAGCTTATTTTTTCTATTTATACCTTTCTGTCCATTATTCTATCAAATTTCTGGTTACCAATGGTTTTATGGTGTTTTCTGTAGGTCACAGGTTCCAGCCGAGAAAGACACGAGAACATCTGGTGAGATTTAATGACCAAAGGTCATAGGGATAAAAAAACACATTTCAACCACAAAAATATGCTCTGATCTCCATAACGCACTTTTTGGCCCAAAAACAATGTTTTCAGCCCTTTCAGGTTAGTACCTACGTTTTGATAATTTTATGTAAATTTTTCAGGGTTTTTTCCAGCACCGCAAAAGTGTTGTCTGTGTACTGGGTCAGAATTGTTTCACTTCTATTTTAGTCATCCTTAGGCATGGATACTCTTATTTTGTCTCTTTGAGGAAGAAAAATCCACCTTATGGTTTGTAGTAATCCTCCACCTTTTTAGGAACAGATTGGCTAAGTGAGGAGTCTATGGCTTTCAACACTTTTTAGCTATTGGTTTTTTGGGTTGATCCACTTTATTTTAACCCTTTTGGATAGGTTATTTTTCTATTATAACTCCATTTTGAGTTTTCTCTTTCCTTCCCCCTTAGGATCCCCTTGAGTCTCCTTGGTTTGTTGATCTTCTTACTGATCCTTTGCAATAGATTTGAACTCTATTTTTTGTTGTTTTTCTGTACCATTTCATAGAACCTTAGATCCCAGTCCCATTTACATTATATCTTGTAGGTCCTTTTCATGTGTCTTAAGAAAAAAAAAATTCTTTCCTTGTCTAGTTGTTTTAAATCCTTCATTCAGTGGGGTTTTTTCTTGATTTGTTATTTACTTTACTATCATATTTCAGCATTATTTACAGTATTTCAGCATTTTAGTTCAGCAAAATATGGCATCACAAAGCATGCTCAATTTACTCATCCTCTAAAACACATTTTTTCACACACACACACACACACCTTAAGAGGAGGCGACCTTGGTTAGAACCACCAAGCCAAGACTTTAAACACCACACTTAATAATCTAACACACATATATTAAGCCCACTTGGGCATAAGGGCCAAAAAATCTATGAATTTAGGTGTAGGATCGGTGGGGTAGGATTCCAATAACACCCATCGATCATTTACATTGAGACAAAAAAGTGATTTTGTTTGGAACCTAAAATCCTTCATCATCCCATGGTTAAAGCAGTAGTGTGTTAAAAACATGATTTAGAGGGGGTTAGGCTAGGTTAGCATGCTAGTAGTTCTCCTCAGGGTTATTGTTGGCTTCAGGGGTCTTGACGCAGGTTCGGTTTTAAGGTTTGCCAAAAAGCCCCGATACTACTGGCCCTTTCGGCAATGAACTACTTACGTAGGTCAGGGTCTCACCTGAAGTAGTATGGGAGGGTGCTGGAACCAGGTTTCCACACCCTAAGAGAGAGAGAGAGAGTTAATTAAAGGGGGCCCCTGCAAATCTAACATGTTTTTCCTTGCACGGGAGGAGCCAAACGCATAACCCTTTTTAAAGTATATCAGCTAAGCACAGATCATAATTAATAGGTAACTTAAGCAGAGTGTTTTAACCAGAGCTACTCATTCATTATATCGCATCCACATGCACATCAGTTTATCATCAGTATTTAGTAAGAAACGTGATATTAGCACATAAACATAGCCAATAATCATAACACGGGAACACTAAAATATCATCAACAGTCATCTCATTCATTCATATTCAGATTCGACTTACAGACTCTATTACTAGCCCGCGCACACAACCAACGGGTCCGCACACAACAAGACTTCGGGGTCTCAGTGCACAGAGCTAGCAAGGGCCCTCACCCAGACGAATGACACAAAATATCACAAGTTCATATCCCAACTTAAATTACTTCTTTCTTAACCTTCTCTAGAATCGATTTATCTATCAATTTATAACATCTTAGCCTGCGCTACTCTATGGTCTGCAAACCATGGTTTGCGGACTCCTGATCTATCCCTTCACCGATTACAATACATCGGGGCTTTGACCCACTCCAAATCCCTTGTGCTAGACCAAGTATTGAAAAATATTAAAAAACTGGACAAAAAACACAGGTAGGAGACCTCATTTCCTTGAGCTACTCAATAGCAGCAGCCAATGGGGGCAGAAAACCTATGATTTGTGTGGTTGTGGTCTGCGTAATTTCATCTAGCTTTTTCAAAGTGGCCCTTCAGTTGTGACGGTGACACTATCCAAGGTCTGGTTCAACAGTCGCATGACCCCTTCTAACTCCTACGAAAGCTTAAGAGCTTCATTAGCCTAGGGCATCGTATGGTCACCGAGTACTTGTTTCTTACGCTGGAGCCCCACCATTTCACTTTTGAGCATGTGGATGGTTCGAAGGCATGCTAGTCGTTGCGCTAGAACTAGGGTAGTCATAGTAGCTTCCATTTTCTGCAACTCCTGATTAATTTGGCGAAGGAGGGGCTCACACTACACCTAGGACCATAATTCCATGGAAGTATCAAGCAAAGTGGTTCCTTGACTGATCTACGTAGTAGTAGTGGTTGTTGCTTCCGTGACCAGCGCAGTTCACTAGGTGTGCACTTCCGGGGGGGTCGTAGGCTATAGCTTGGCCTGCGACAATGCAATATGAAGTTCAAAATTGGCCGTAACAACCTCTACCTTAGTATAAGATGCCTTCAAAGTAGAAACCAAGCCTTCAACCTTGGCCTATGGTGCAGCGGAGGCAGGAATTACTTCCGACCTGTCTTCACAGAGTCGGTCTATCAATTTCTTTAATGCAGCCTGCTACGCGATGGCAGAAATGTGTGTCACTTGGGCCTGGGTAGCTTTAGTAGCTTAATTCACAATAGTATATTTTACCTCACTAAGGTGCTGCTACACTCGGATCTCTCTATGTTGCAGCTGCGCACCCATCAAGTGACCAACATCGAGATCGACTGAGGAGCATGCCCGAACTTGGCTGCATAATTTTGCGAGCACCATTGCAAAAGCTATGCATGGGAGGGGACAGATCTGGTTGTCCCTGACGGTGGTCAGAGCGGGAGTTGTAGCTGGTTGGCCCTCTTGACTACCTCACTTGATCCATGCTCACTTGACTCTGCATCGCTTGATCCACATTCGCTTGAAGTGTGTCTACTTTTATTCAGAGAGCTTGCAGCTTATATTGCAAAACTTCTACTGTGGCCTTGTGTTGTTAGATGCAATGGTGACGGCGTCGGCAATTTTTTCAAGCTCATCCTCTGTCAACATAACCTATGCATTTGGGTCGGGCTTAATAGACTTACACTTCTTCCTAGAACCTTTAGGTGGTTCGATCATGCATTTGAGACCATTGGAAGATGCCATGTCTACACCATCAAGCCCATTAAGGTTTTTATCTGGCGGGGACTCTCTTTCTGTCTGCACAGTAGCGCTCGCAGGGGTGGTGGGGGTCGTGCGCTGCGTCGTAGAAGGAACCACCAAATCCTTTGTTGTGGTGGGCGAAGTTGTATCTTTTGAGGTTGCGATGTGGCCGGATGTGCCCACTGTGCTAGGGTCAGGACTATGGGTTGTGATCTTCCACTCAAGTGGCCAAGTGGAAATTACCTAGTCAATCTCTGCTTCGGTGGCCATATGTGGAAAGTTATACCAGGTGGGATATCTATGGGCCCGAATCTGCACATCATGCATGGTCACTTGAAATGCCATGATATGCTTGTATATTTTGTAGACTGTTGGGGACAAGCGTGACTAGGAATGAATTTCCATGGCCAAGGATCAATCATAGAGTACCCAAAAGACCTTATTGTCCTCAACCTGCTTTGGGTCCTTTGAATCCCATAGGTTAGAAAATCGTGCTCCTTCACACATTCCTGGCTTGTGAGTGGGGAAGACTACTTCTTCAGGTGTCTCCCATGTAGCTAACACAATTAACAATATCATCCAGGAGTAGTAGAAAGCTTTTCCTTGGCCCTGGGCCTCGTGCACATTGCTGAGAAATTCATCAACAAGGTATTGCAACCAATTGAAGAAAACTCCCTTTTCGCATCTAACAACGAGTTGAATTATGTAGGCGGGGGCGGTTGTTGCCTATAATTTGCGAATTAATTTTCATGCAAGTAGCTAGTACCCATGAGCGTCCCTGGATCATTGATTTCTTTGATCTGAAATCCTCATTTGTTGCGAGCGACACGGTATTTCTCTTGGATGTATTCAAAAATTTGGTGCTCAAACTTCTTGCCAGTGCCTTCCTTAGGATTTGGTCCTTGCATGGGGAGGTCGGTGATTTGGTGAATTAAAGCATCATCAATTGATATGAAACCTTGGAGCCATAAGCACCCATCATGGAAGAGCGCCAGCAACTGGTGAAAAATCAGGTCGGTGATATTGTATCGGCCAAAGTGGGGGATGCGCAGGAGGTTTAAGATCCCTGACCTGACCAATCCTCATACGTTGCCATCCATTACCCTTTCAAGGTATATATTCAAAGTTAGCGAAGGGAAGGCATCCATGTTTCCCAGATCATGATAATCAAATTTTATGAGGGGGAGGCAACCAAACATTTCGCATTTCAGGGGCACCTCCTTCAGGACCAGAGGCATCTGCAGGTAGGCATGGATGACATCCACATTCTTGGGGGTGTGCGTCATTGGCTTGCTTGGCTTAACATAAGGTGGCAACTAGGTTAGTGGAGTCGGATGCAGGGCTTCCTCCGTGAGCATCATAGGGCGCTTTGAGGAATCATGCAATCATCCCTTTGATGCTTTCTGGGGGGAATGCACAATCTAGGGGATGTACGAGGTTTCCCTCTAGCCCACTTCGCCTATTTTACCTTCCCTTTTCCCTTATATTTTTCTGGGGTAGAGACAATCTCCTCCATTTCATGGGTTACTTCAAATACGTCGTCAGATCTAATTTCCGTGGAAGCTGAGATAGGCAGTGACTCATTTGGGTTCGTAGCGGTCATTCTTGCTCAGAAGATGAATTTGGGTTTGAAATTGTCATAAGGAGTAGCTCACTCTGACATGTGGATGGAAATTATACAGACTAGAAGAGATTCACCAGGGTGGCTATTGCGTGAGAGTTTCGGACAACAAACCAATCCCCTGTGACCAGCGGTCCTCCTCTTATATCCCATGAGGATGGAAAATGACTAGATTAGCCTTATTTGCAATCCATCATTACGAAAACGGTAAAATATCCTCATAAATTTCCACATTAATTGCCAATTTTCCATTCCATTGAACGATAAAATCAGTTTTCCACACCAATGCCCCATTTCAATGGCTAGTTTTTCCCACCGTGTGCGACCCCTATGCTTGCATCACACCCACTTGCACCTCCTACCCTGCACATCATCCCTACACATCCATCGTTCATGCCTCCACTTTCGTGGCCTAATGCATGCAGGATCCATTATACATCTACTCCGGCCATATAGTCATTTGATCAGCAACGAGGAGTCCCTATAGGGTTTCAGACGACTCCCATTAATGTATCCTGGCATAAAATATCCACATAATATAGCCAATCTAATCGCACCTCCATTGGTAATGTACTTCACTATATACAGACCCAGCTGATGCTTACAGAACTTCCCAGGTGTCACGCAAACTAGCTATTGTAAAGTACTACCAATTCATCCTCCATAAAGACCTTCTACTGAATGTTTCAGTCATGCCATGATTTTTCACAAGCATTATGAACCTACAGGTGGAACTAAGCAATGAATTGATCTTCTTCCCAGTCCACCAACTATGCCAAGCATTCCTCCATGATTTTTGGGTCCACCATGTTTGTGAAAGCTGAGATGCACAGGCTGGGAGCGATGTATTCCATAGGCATGATGGCCTCCTTCCCGTAGACCATTATGAAGGGAATTTTCCTCGTGAGTTTCTTAGATGTAGTCCTATGGGCCCAGAGTAAAAAGGGGATGCATACGTCCTAGTCCCTTCATCTTGCATTGAAGACCTTAGTGAGCGCATGTTCCAAAATTTTATTGAAGTCTTCTACGGTCCCATTCGCCTACGGATTATATGGGGTACTCTTTGCATGGTGAATCTGGAATTCCTCAATCAAAGCCATAATGGTTTCATTAAAAAAAATGTGTACCTCTATCACTCATCATGATCTTTAGACACCTAAACCTGGTCAGAATATATTCAAAAATTAAGTGTGCAGCAGTATCCACAGTACAATCCTTGACAGATTTTGCTTTCACCCATTTAGTGACATAATCTGTGGTAGTGATGATATACCGGGCATTGGTCTTCTTTCCTGGAGGATTATTGGGTCCAACAAAATCGATGGCCCATTTCTCAAATGATTGCAGGGCCATCTATGGTTGTAGTGGTATCGCATATTGTCATGAGGGCTTCCCAGTTCGTTGGCATGTATCACAGGCTCGACAGTACACATGGGTATCATTGTGCAATGTGGGCCACCATAGCCCGACCCTTAATACTTTCTACGCATTAGCTTTACCTGCATAATTTCCTCCCACAATTCCTCCATGGGCCTCAGCCAAGATAGCTTGTCTCTCATTTTCGAGTACGTACCTTCGCAACACCTTGTCCGCTAACAATTTGTAGAGATGTCCCACAATTATAGTAAAATCGGTTGTGCAAGTGACCACTTCCTTTTTCTGTGGTACTGAATAACCATCAACTACCTTGCTTGTGGTCAAGAAGTGGATAATATCAGAAAAGTGATCATCAACCACCTTGATAGCAAACACCTGCGCGTCAGGTAATCCTTCTTCTAGGTTTTTTGGTTCTTCCCCATCCTCGATCCTGGACAAGTGATCTGGTCCGGTGTTCAACCTCCCTGGTTTCAAAATGATTTTGAAATCATACTCCTGAAACAACAACAACCACTGATATATTTTCCCCCCAACACAGGCTTATTAACCAGGTATTTTAAAGATGAATGATCTATGAACATTTTGAAGTGTCCACCTAATAAATAGTGCCTATATTTTTTTAGGGCGTACACCATCGCCAACCCTTCACACTCCGTGATAGAATATCTATGCTCCATGCTCGAAATATTCCTACTAGCGAAGGCCATCGAGTGATCAATGTCCCCTTCTCTAGGCTATGCCAAGACAACTCCTAATGTGATCCCTGATACATCCACATGCACGTGAAAGATCTTTTCCCAGTCGGGGAATATAAGAATAGGTGTAGTCACCATATTTTCTTTTAATAGTTTGAAGATTTTATCACATTCATCAACCCAAAAGAAGGAGACATCCTTCTTTAGCAATTTCTCCATCGGGGCAGTGATTAGAGCGTACCACTGAATAAACTTCCTGTAGTAACCCGTGTGGCCAAGGATGGAGCGTAGATGCTTTTAAGTATTTGAAACCTCCAAATTGATGATAATCACGATCTTGGTTGGGTCAACCATCAATCCCTACTGACATACTAAGTGTCCCAATAGAATCCCGAATGGGACACAAAATATGCATTTATTGATGTTTAACGAAATTTGGTGCTTCCTGAAGTCATCCAACATCATCACAGATTCGACACATGGTTCTTTACTAACCCAAAACCTGTCCAATCGTCAAAGTAGACTTCTAGGAACTTGTGAATGAATTTCTTGAATACAGACACAACAATGCGTGAAAAGATGCAGGGGCATTTTTTAGTCCAAATGGAATGAAAGTGTACTGGAATGAGCCCCACTTAGTCGCAAAAGTTGTCTTGCTGCGATCTTCAGGTGCTATCTAGATCTGATGGTACCCCAAGAACCCATCAGTAAATGAGTACGTTTCCTGACCTCCCACATTATCCAGGATTTCATCGGAAAACGGTGTAGGGAAAGGATCGTGTACGCATGCATCATTTAACTTGAATAGATCTATGCAGTTCCTTATCTCTCCTTTAGTCTTCTTTTCCTGGACCACCATATGACTTACCCAATCTGACTGTTCCACTGGTTCAATAATACCTGTGGTCACCATCTTCTCAATTTCCTCCTTAACTTGGTGTTTGTATTTTGGGCTCAGGTGATAGGGTCGTTGTTTGACCGACCGCACATTTAGTTTCAATGTAATCCTCATGACTACCATATCCCCGACGATCCCTCTGAGTTTAGAGAACTTGGTAGGGAATAGATCTTGATATTCAGTTAGAAATTCTACCATCCTGCCCACCGTGTCATCATCCCAGTAATCCCCAAATATTGGCCATATTAGGCTGCTCTTCCGCGCCAATGTTAAATTCCTTCAGTTTCAAATTTTTGGTAACATCAATCACTTGTAGCAATGGACCTGCAACAACATGTTCTCCTTCTGACTCTAAGATAGTGATATTCCGAGGATCCTCATCACATTCTTCTATGGACAAATTTCTGCAGCTTACAATATCATGTATCTGCATATCCCAGGAAGGTGCAATATGCTCTTGCTTAGGAAGGGACTTATTGAAGATCAAGACATTTATATCTTGCAGATATTCATCGATTTTCTCAGTTCCTCCTATTAATCCAAATGTTATTACAAAATCCTCAGCCATTGCATCTCAGTGACGGGTGCATTGGTGTAGTTCAGAATCCAAATACCAAGTAGTAGGGATTGGTCGTAATGTGTCAATAAAGATATGGACCCATTCATTCCAGGCATTTTCCTTCCATACTGCCATCCAGAGAGCCAAGTGCTTGTGCATATCCCCTTATCCTGAGAAGAGTTCCTTTGGCAGTTTGACTGGAGGGTAAGATCATAGTGTCGTCATCGTCTTGAAAGCTCCCTTATGGGTTTCCCACCAGTGCGTGGGGGTTGCACGCATGGCCAAGTCAAGGGCCCAAAATCTCCATTCTTCGGGGATGTTTTCTTCAATTTCTTTGAGGAAATATGTAACATTACCAGAGCCATCAAAGTAGGGTAGTTCTCTTACCTTTTAGGAGATGCATCAGAAGCTTTTTGTGACGTTAAGACACCTCAGCTCATATATGTCATGCAGCTAGTTCTACCAATTTTCTATCTCTCCATCTGAGTCAGATAAGCATTATTTGTCTTTTTCCCAACATAACATGCCATCAGCCATGGGGTTGATCTAGTCATCGTCCTGAGTGGTCAACTTGTATATGTGATCAACGTCCTATTCCTCCCGTACTGATTCAGTGTACCGCTCCCCTTCTGTGGGATCCAATGGAACTATCACCCTTGTGCCTTCACTTTCAAATATCATGCTCCTTCTTTTGAAATTAATGATACCTCCCATGTCAATAGCCTAATCTAGGCCTAAGAGCGCAGGGTAAGGGTCTGCGTCATCCACTATTTGAATTACCTCAAAATTAACGTAAACTTTAACACCTGCAATATCTACCACAACCTTTGTTAGTCCTCCCAGTGGGATAATATTTTGCTGATTAGCCATTCGTAGCTAAATAGTTGACCATACCATCTTAGGTTCTTTTCCAGGTCCACTTGGGTAGGATGTTTGCATCTAATCCTAAATCAAGGATGACTTGATCCATTTCATAGTCTCCAATCTACGCAAGCATGCGCATTTCTCATCCCATCCTTTTTTTTTTTTGGTATAGCTTGTTCATAGTTTTAACCTCTGGCTATAAAGCAACATTTTCTATGCATATATCTAATAATGCTTGGATATTCTCTACTGCCTTCTAGTTACGCAATAGCTTCATGCGTGCCTGGAGGAATGGTATAATTACTCCGTCTACTTTTGGATCTACCATACCCCTTGCAGTAGGTTATTCATCTTTATTCATCTCCCTCCAAGCTTCTATGAAGGTTTCCTTATCCTTTTCAGATCTAAGCTTTCTATTTTTTCCCCATATTTTTGGATTAGTGATTCAGTCGTAACCTTTTCTTCAGCTCCTCCATTGGCAATGTCACTGCGTGTGATCACATTGATACACAGTTCATTGTCTTGTGGTCCTGCCTTAACCCTTTTCTCATTCTGTGTGGGCGTATGCTGTTTCTCCTACATTTTTTCTATTCATACCAGGCAGTCTTCAATGAAGTGATCAAACTACTTGCAATATATGCAGGACTAGCGCGTAGGGTTCAAGAAATCTCATGAAAAATGTCCTACATCTCCACAGTTGTAGTAGATCATTTTTCCTCGTCCTTGACCTGCACTCCTCCCTCTCCCTCTTGCGGGAGATCCTCCCCACCCAGAAGGAGATAGTGGTGATGAGGGGTCTGCCTACATCTTGTATAAATTTCCCCTATCTACCATGAGCTTGAGTGTTCGATAGTTTTGTTCATCATGCCCCACAGATGAGCATAATTTACACCATTGTTGTTTCAATTCTGGAACATAAGCACCTAACCATGGGCAATGATATGTATCATGTATTCCTCCTACTCGACAGTCAGCACAAAATAGCATAGGACTACTAGGGCCAACCATTTCCCTAGGTCATAGATAGCTTGGACCCGACACCCTACATCGTATGCACTAGATATCCGGACTAGCTTCCTTAACACGATTCTTTTGCAAGTTCTGAATTTCTAAGTGCATTGCCTCTAGCTGGCTCTCAATCTGTAGAGCTATGAACTATGTATCATCTCTTGGTACAACTTCTAATTTCAAGGCAATCTCCAGAGCTTCTTGTTGGGAGTCGATCTTCTACTATCCCATGGGTCAACGTAGGTGTGATAATATCATAGCGATAAACCATTCCTTGTGTTGCTTATCCTCATAGAAAAATCCCCCATCATTGATAACCTTCTTTAGTCGTTGGTCAGCTTCCCAGACGGACTCTGTAGGTCCCTGATTAAAGTCCTTTAATTTGATGACACACTGAGAGTATGAGTTAGGATTTCGAAAATTTTTCTTTAGGGAATCCTTAATATCTTGTATTGATGCGTTCACATGTTGACCAATGTATCCCATAAACCAATCTAGGGCCCTTCCCTCGAAGGCTAATGATATCTGGGCTCATTTGATCGCATCATTGTTAACATTCTGGGTGGTCCGCACAGCTCTGCTACAAACCAGAATCGATCCATATCCTCATCCCCTACTCCTTTAAAGGTTGGTAGTTTCATGTGCATGGCCACGTCGTCCTCAGGCAATGGTGGTGGGGTAGGGGAATTTTTACCCTTATGTGGGTTTGATGCAGGTGTGGCCGGAGGGCTGGTTCAAAATTGCATAGCCCCTCCTTGGTTAAACTCAGGTGATTCCCTTAAGGGGCTTTATACCGATCTATCTCCTTCTTGATTCACCCGGTAGTATTTACCACTTCATGTCGTGCTCCCACTCTAGTCGGAGGTCATTCACTCGGTGTGACCACACAAGACACCGTTTTCACTCAGTAGTGTCTTAATCAACAATGGCAGGGTTTTTAGGAACTTACCTCTAAATCCCTTGAAGAACTTTCGCTCCTCTTCTGAATATGACAAAAATTAATCAATGAAAAATTCTATCACAAATCCTCCCAAGATACTTTCAACCCAGTGATCTACAGTTCTGGTAATATTGTTATCAGTCCTTTCCAATCATTGGATCAATTTTAGGATCCACTGTGTGACCTGGTCATCCTTCCAGCAAGTCTGAACTCCGCTAATCATGCCAGCCACTCCTACAATTCATGTGTGAAGGATACGAAGAATATTTTGTGTACTTCTGTAAAAATATACTTGTTTTTCTACTCTTCAGCAAATAGCTTTCTTACTTCTATTCTCTTTTAGGGAAAATTCCTGAATCTATTTTTCTAACTAGTCTTCTAACTCAGGCTTTATTGGCTGCCAATGACCCCGTGGCATTACCCAATCTCTCTCTAAAAATTCTCTTGGTCCTAGCAATGAAACCATTTTTTGGCTTCAAGGGTCTTGACCCAGGTTCGATTTTAAGGTTTCCCAATAAACCCCGATACTACTGGTGCTTTCACCAATGGCCTGCTTACGTAGGTCAAGTTATCAACTGAATTAGTATGGGAGGGTGTTGGAACCAGGTTTCCGCACCGTGAGAGAGAGAGAGAGAGAGAGAGAATTAATCAAAGGGGATCCCTGTGGATCTAACAGACTTTCCCTTGCGTAGGAGGAGCCAAACATAGAACCCTTTTTAACATATATTGGATAAGCACATATCGTAATTAACAAGTAACTTAATCAGAGTGTTTAAACCATAGCTACGCATTCATTATATTGCATCCACGTGCGCATCATTTTATCATCATTATTCAGTAAGAAAAGTGATATTAGCACATAAACATAGCCAATAATCATAACACAGAAACACTAAAATATCATCAACAACCCTCTCATTCATTCATATTTAGATCTGACTTACAGAATCTATTACCAGCCCATGCACACAGCCAGCGGGGTTCACACATAGTAGGACTTCGGGGTCTCCATGCACACAGCCAACAAGAGCCCTCGCCTAGATGATCGACACAAAATATCACAATTTCATATCCCAGCTAAACATAACTCTTTCTTAACCTTTTGTAGACTCAATTTATATATCTATTTATAGCATCTTAGCTTGTGCTACTCTATGGTCCGCAAACCGTGGTTTGCGGACTCTTGGTCTACCCTTTGACCCTTTACAATACATCGGGGCTTTGACCTACCCCAAAGCCCCTACGCTAGACCAAGTATTACAAAATATTTCAAAACTAGACCAAAAACACGGGTAGGAGACCTCATTCCAATAGCTACCCTACCCGTGGTAGGGAATTTCGCACGTTGACTAATCACCAAGAGGCTCAAGACTCGAGCACCCCCATGGGTTGAAGGTAAACATAGTGACCAATCTTAGAAAAACACCTTATAGGACTAGTTGTGGGAAGGATTTGGTTCTACACCCCACCTTTATATGGAAAAATCTTCTTGCATGAATGAGAATCCATCAAGTAAGAAGTTCTTCAGAAGGCCATATAAAACTGTAGATTTAGGATTGTTTGAGGAATTAGATCACCTTTAGGCTAGAAGTCATTTTATTTGAGAGGAATGTTTTTATTGTATTAGAGTAACATCATTATATATTTTTTGTTAGCATATTTCTTTGCTAAGTCATGTGTCCATTTTAATTTTATTTTTTTAGGATTAGACTATGAAAAAGTTCAAAAAAAAAAAATTAATGCTACCGAAATTTTTAGTAGCGCCTGTTTTAGCCCTTTTTGGACAGTCTATTTTTAGTTCTTTTCCTGTGTGTTTTTATTTAATCTAATACTATCGAAAATTCCAGTAACTTCCCCTGTTTTAAAAAAAATAAAATAAAAATGCATTCACTTTGTGTAAAGCCATGTGTTCTTGCTTAAAATATGTTTTAAATATTTTCATTATGATTTAAATCACATGATAGGAGTGGTATGCGGTTAATCATGTTAAGTTTAAGTCATGGTTATACCTGTAGTGTCTAGGTGTCAATCCGCAATAACACAACTAGTTATTGATCTTGTCATGTCTGTCAGCCGAGTTAGTTTAGTTTCATGTCAAAGTACGTGATTATTGATTGGAAAAGATCGTGGATCCGCAGTATTAATACGATGACCTTTTGGTTGGTCACAAATAGATGTTGCTAGAAATTTAGACCAATAATCAACATACAGTGGAGGTGACTGCCAATCACAGATCCACTCATTTCAAGCCACCTGTACCATGCCATCTGAAGCTACGCATGAACTGAAGACCATAATTTCTATCACATGGTGCATACTATGGCCAAGGATACTTAACATAATAAAAAATCTTTTGCATGGGAGGTTGAGCCAATATAACTATTTTAAACTATCGAGAAAGAAGGAGGACTATCAGTTTTGAGCTTAGCTGTTGGAGAACGATATTTTCTATAGTGCATATTGAGGAAGGAGTCTTAGAATTCAGACAGGATCTCATAGGAAGATACAACAACACCTATTAGGTGAGCTCTTTTATACTTTCCACCTATCATATCTCAGCAGATAGACCTATTAATTACTAAATATGACTAAAATAGGAGGAAAGCTAAAACGAATTGAACCACAAGGAGCTGACCTAGTGGATGCAAATTCGAATGTGAGAAGGTTGTTTGTTTAAGCAGGGTGGTATTCTATGTGCTCAAGAATGAGAATCTCTCACTTAGGAGTAGCTCAAGAGCTTTCAAATTATTTTAATGGACATGAAGCCACCATCTATGGTTGTTAGAATGGGGTCTCCTAACAAGCTACGAAACCGGTCCATTTTGGTTATTTTTGTTATATTTAGTATAGAAAAGGGGTTTTGGGGCAAGTAAAAGCCCCAAAAGCATTGTAATGGGGTTAAAGGGTAAACTAGGGGTCCAAAAACCATGGGTTGCAGACCATAGGAATGTTAAAGCTAGATTGTTATAAATAGAGAGACATTTCGGATTGTAAGAGATAGGATTGGATGAGCTATTGACGTGATCTGTTGTGTAAGCGATCTGTTGGGGTTTTTGGGGAATGGAATCCTGCTGGCTATGTGCGCGGAGATCCTAGTCCAGCTGTGTGTGGACCCTACTACTGTGTGCATAGGTTGGGAAGGGAATTGTAAGGGTA
This sequence comes from Pinus albicaulis, assembly GCA_034641835.2. NCBI lineage: Eukaryota > Viridiplantae > Streptophyta > Pinopsida > Pinales > Pinaceae > Pinus > Pinus albicaulis. Next base: position 525,550,539 of record CM076573.1, on the reverse strand, counting down.
ACGAATGAATGAATATGCAAGATTATTGGATTTGAATCTGTGAGTAATCTTGAATGGATTGCTGATAATTACTGTGTTATGCATTTCTCTATCATTGGGTTGTGGTATTGAACGACTAGATCTATTTTTCTCTGATTATTTGACGCTGCAAAAGTATGTGCACTGAAGTAGATCTAGATCTGTTCTGTTCGGGTTATATAATGTTGTGTTGATGTTATGAAAAGCATATAACTATAGATCTAGTGCACGTGGATGCAATTGGATACATATTTGACCCTACGCAGAGCCAAGGTAATCTAAATAGAACACAACCCTAATTGCCTTACCCTTCCTTTCTCAGGGTGCGGAAACCTGGTCCAAGAGTTTGCAGTAAAAGAAAACCGAAGTGAAAATTTAACGGCAGAAAGGTGGAAGAATAGGTACGTTCTTACTGAAAGCTACGTAATATTCTTTGTACCCTTTGCAATTGAGCATTAGGAGTTGCTAGCGAGGCTGGTAGAATTCAAGAAGTGTTGTAAGGATGAGAGAGTCACTCAATGGACTCCAGATCTACTTGAACAGCTGGACAGAACCGATAACACTATTACACGCACGGTGGATCACTGGGTGGATAGTGTGCTAGAAGGCTTTGTGACAGAGTTTTCCATTGATCAATCTATATCATACTCTGAGGCTAAGCGATGATTCTTTAAAGGATTTCGGGGTAATTTTATGAGGACATTACCATTACTGATCAACAAGTTGCTGTGCGAGAAGAGCAAACTGTGTATTCATACCGATTGAATGACCTCAGATCCAGACGGGAGTGCGACATGCAGTGGTAAGTATTATCGGACCATCCTTGATGGAGGAAGGGTTGCCTATAGCCCATTTAAGGAACCGGCCACATCACCACCTAGGGCACGCAAGGGTAAGAACTCACCTATAGCATCGTCCCTGGATAGTGATATGGCTGCACATCTTAAACTGCTTACCTTTAGGGGGGTAGGAGATGAGGACATGGATCGATTTTGGTTTGTTGCATACTCTGTATGGATTGCGTAGAACGTGGCAAGCGATACAATAAAAAGGGCATGGCTATCTTTAGCATTCAAAGAAAGAGCTCTAGATTGGTATATGTGATATGTTGCCCAGAATGGAACCACCTCCATTCATGATATTAAGAATGCTCTGAAGCAACAATTCCACAAGCCGAAGTTTTATTCCCAGTTAGTAGCAGACGTAAAGGACTTCAAACAAGGTGCGTCTGAATCAGTATGGGAGGCAGATCAATGGTTAAAGAAGGCAATTAGGGAAGGAGGGTTTGAGTATGATGATAGACAACATACGGAATGGTTCATTGCCATTTTGTTACCTCACTTGTGCACACCAATGAATCAGCAAACCTTTGAATTGCAGGAGAAAGTTGTAGAAGCCGCTATGAAATTAGATGCTTCTCCCTGGAAGGATACCTCAGCAGGGGTCCAAAAAATCTAGGAACAACTGGGGGCAATGCACCTAGAGATACAAAACCTATGAAAAGAGCAAGGAAAAGACAGTTATGTGGATCTCTGGTGTATACGTTGCCGAGTGTCTGGTCACACGAAGGATCAATGCCCTCTACTGGCTGATTACATCCAAGCTAGTGGACCTAGCCCGCTACGCCCAGGGGTAAGTAGGGAACCTATCCTGTTGCAACCAGGATCAAGTGGATATGCGCTATGGTGTGATGATTGTCAGGTAGCGGGCCTACGCGATACGAACCATTGCCCTCGGCTGGGTGCGTATGTCCCATAGCTAAAACAAAAATGGTGCTGATTCTATCAATCCAAAGGGAATGACAAGCAGAATTGCCGAACATATGACTTAATGATGGATCGCGGGAACCTATATCAGGTGCAATCAGACCCTGCATCTCCAACACTGACTGTGCACTTTGGAGTATCACTGGCCCAAGGTAGAGGAGATCGGGGAGGTAATACAGGTCACAGACGAGGTCAACTAATCTGTTATAATTGTGGAGAAATAGGGCAATTTTCCAGAGAATTCCCTAATCCCACCCGGCCGTCGTGTAAATACTGCAAACAGCTGGACCATGAAGTAGAAGACTTCTCGATCTTGATAGCCAGAATGCAGGAAAAATAGCCTACCCCTATGCAGAACGTACAGAGGGTTAAAACTAAGGTAAGAGAAGAAGATCCAAGTGTAAAGGTCATAACACGTAGTGGGTTGAACACCAAGGGAGGCAAAGAGGTACCCTACGAAGAACAGGCACTACCAGCAGCCCCTGCGCAGTCTCAGAACAAGGAAGAAATTAAGACCCTTTTGAAGGCATGTTTGAAATTACACAGGAACCTGCAGGCTGTAAGAAACCTCCTGACTTTAATGAACACCTGCGCAGCTCGGCCCACCTTGATCCCTAAGACGAAGTATGTGCACAAACTATACAGCTCTAATAAACGCACAGGGAAAGAAATGCGGCTAATTGCACAAATCGGGGACTATGAAATGGATTAGGTTATCTTGGATCTTGGATCTGATGCCAATGTTTTACCTAAGAAAACCTGGAAACGGATGGGAAAGCCCAAATTTGAATGGTCCGCTATCCTGCTGTGCATGGAAAATCAATAGAAAATCATTCCCTTGGGTAGGTTACCAAAAGTTATGGTTGACATTGCAGGGGCAAGGGTCCTAGCTGACTTTGAAGTAATTGAGATAGTTGAGGATGCGGACCCCTACCCTGCACTCCTTGGACTAGATTGGGCAATGGACATGGGAGGTATTATCAACCTCAAGAAACGAAGCATGGTGTTTGAAAGCGAAGGTACGCGTGTCATAGTACCCCTGGATCCCGCAGAAGGAACTCAGTATATCGAGCCTATCCATACGAAGGAAGATTTAGATCATATTTATAAAATCATTGCACAAGATGATGATCGGGTTAACCCCATGGATGAAGGGGTGCTTTGTTGGGAAAAGGATAGTGAATTCTTGTCTGACTCGAATGAGGAGCTAGAGAAGTGGCAGAGCTGGCTGCATGAGGTTTCAGCACTGCGCAGCCTTCAGACCGTCAGAAGCTTCCATCGCATCTCTACCATGGAAAGAACCTTGCCTTGCCAAGAGACCACAAATAACACCCCGAAGCCTACAAAGCCTAACAGGTCCACGAAATGTAGGTCTGAGGCACTATCACTAACCCAATATGAAGCACGTACACGGGGACCTGTCTCCCCTACCCGGAGGAGGTATTGGAGCAAGGTGATCCTGCGTATAGAAACCCCCTTAGCCAGATGGGCCCCAAGATCAGTCAACCCACGTGGTGACCTGCTTGTGCACCACACTCAGGGGTGCGTTCAGCCCTTGCCCAACCAAGTTATGGTCTTGTCTATAATCATGAATATTTGAGAGAATTTGTGGACGACTGAAGAGTTAAATCACCTACGGACGTGTGACGTAGTCGTGCTGCATAGAAATGCTCCTTCCACGAACGACATAAATTCTTCGAAAAGACTCCCGATTGACTTGTAGGATCACCATGTGTCAACCTTCCGTCGAAATACAGAAGCACCTCCAACGCGTTAGCCACACCCTAAAATTAAAGAGACATGCCCTTGGATATAAAGGAAAAAGGTCAGCTCATCCTGAGTTAATGCGAAAAGACACTTACAAATGCAGAAAAAGGATGGTAGATTATCAATATCACCACTTATGATAAGCATGGTTCAACAGGTTGAGGGTATGCGTCACATACGAGCTACCTCGCCATTAAGTAGCTTTGATTGGGGCATGGATGGTTGGAAAATGTTGGCTCAGGCTATTTATTCAACTGACAAGCGGTATTTGCTACCTGCATTATGGTTTTTTCTACTTATTACTACGATTTATAATGCTCATATTTCTGTGATGGGTCCCAACTCACAGGAGGAACTAGTAAGAGTTCCGGGAGATGCTGAGTGCAGTAGTAGGAGTGCACGCGGGTTGTAGCCTGGGAGGATTAGCTGCGAACCAAGTTCGGTAAGAATGTTGCGGTACCGAGACCTGCTACGACATCTCCGCCATTTCTAGGCCCCGCCCGCTAGAAGAAACATATGTTTACTCCCCCACACTGTCACAATTCACACTTATGAGCCAAGTCCTAGGAACATTCAAGTATACTTATCACAACTATCTACTATAGAGCTACAAATACTGTCTACCAACGTATTGCAGAAAGTACACCTCTATGCCTAAGAAAGGCGCAAGCAGTATGTCATGACCTCGGAAGAATGCGCCCAGCAAATTATCGTGGTCACTAACGCAACACGCATTATTCAGGAACAACTGGCACAGGGAGCCGAATTGTTTGAACAGGCTATGCAGCTATGGATGAAAGCACTGCACCACCCCACACTTCAGCGTGCCCAATGGGAATTGAAGTAGGCAGAAGATGCTCTAGATCAAATTTGGGCCTCCACACCTCCCCTCAGCCATGCACAGCGCTTGGTCTCCATGCACCAAATTGAGGACATTCTTCAATCCAAGAATATTGCGTACAAAAATTTGAAACCGTGGACTAATGCTACAATCCAGCTTGCACATGATGCGCAGTCCACCATTTCGTGCCTCCACCGGTTGTTGGAACGTGTCGGTCCGAACCTCGATCGGCCTGATTCTCTCACGATGATCAATACTGCACAACATGTAGAGGCCCAAAGCAAGGAAGTTCTTCCAACCCTCCTTCGCTCCCTGGATACCTTACACGTGCAGATTGAAGGCGCACCACCAAAGTGACTGAGGACAAGTCACAAGATTGTGTTGGGGGACTGTTGGAATGGGGTCTCCTAACAAGCTATGAAACTAGTCCATTTTGGTTATTTTTTTTATATTTAGAATAACACATGGGTTTTGGGGCGGGTCAAAGCCCTGAAAACATTGTAATGGGGTTAAAGGGTAAACTAGGGGTCTGAAAACCATGGGTTGTGGACCATAGGAATGTTAAAGCTAGATTGTTATAAATAGAGAGGCATTTCGGATTGTAAGAGATAGGATTTGATGAGCTATTGATGTGATCTATTGTGTAAGTGATCTGTTGGGGTTTTTGCGGAACAGACTCCTGTTGGCTTTGTGCGTGGAGATCCTAGTCCAGCTGTGTGCGGACCCTGCGGCTGTGTGCGCAGGTTGGGAAGGGAATTGTAAGGCTAAAAAATGAATGAATATGAAAGATTATTGGATATGAATCTATGAGTACTATTGAATGGATTGTTGATAATTACTGTGTTATGCATTTCTCTGTCTTTGTGCTACGGTATTGAATGACTCGATCTATTCTGCTATGATTATTTCATGCTGCGAAAGTCTGTGTGTTGAATTAGATCTAGATCTATTCTGTTTGGGTTATGTAATGTTGTGTTGATGTTATGGAAATCATATAACTGTAGATCTAGTGCACATGGATGTAATTGGATACATATTTGACCCTACGCAGAGTCGAGGTAATCTAAACAGAACACAGCCCTGATTGCCTTACCCTTCCTTTCTCAGGGTGTGGAAACTTGGTTCCAGCACCCACCCATACTACTTCAGGTGAGATTGTGACCTCTGCAAGTAGGTCACTGCTGAAAGGGCTAGTATTATAGGGTTTTTTTGGCAAACCTTTCACACCGAACCTGGGTTAGGACCCCTGAAGCCAACAATGGTCTTAAAATGTAGTTATTCATAGATTCAATTACTGAGGCATTCAACCTTCCACAAGAAGGAGTAATGTTGTTTAAAGGTCAATTCATCATTGGAGGAGACCTTAACATATTCCTCAAATATGGACATCAATATCCTAACTGGGCCAAAGGAATTCCCAGCAGTTTCCTTAAGAAATAATGGGAAGAAGTTGTTAAACTGATCAAAATTTACCTCAATTGTGAAAGGAAGTATATTGTAGTGTTTATTTATAGGGTGAAAATGTGAAGCTGGGTTACACTTTTTGCCCTTTTTTGAGAAAAAAATTTCATTTTTTTTGGTTCTTCAACTTTCTGCAAACTATAACAATTTTTCTGTGTAGAATTTCATTTTGCGATAAAAATAAAAGTTGTCAGAAATTTTGTTAGATTTCTATTACTTATTTTTTGAATTTTTTAATGCAGATTTGATATGTCAACTTAGTGTTTATTTGAGTGTGTGTTTCTTAGCAATCAAAGGATTCATAAGAAGTCATGTTATGACGCAATGTTGTATTCATTGAAAATTTGTGTTTTTGAGAAAACAAAATGTGTTACAACAATCTAGACAGAGTCTACTTTGGTTTCATCATATTTACAAAGCGAATGGATGCATATCATAATTACTAGAATTTTTTGAACTGGTCCAATACGAAAAAATGTGTATTTTGGATATGTTTCGCGTCGCAAGAAATTTCTTAACATATAAGTTGTAAACTAAAAATCGAAAAGCCCATTAGAGACAACGGACCAATGTAATGCCCCATAATTTTTTCAATTTTTTTTACAATGTATTTTGGGAGATACAAAAGTTTGATTTCACTGAATCACAATGACCCTCATAAATTGTTTGCACCCATTTTATTAGAAAAATAATTAAAAATAATAATTTTTTATGAAATTCCATAAAATTTATATTTCCTGAAAGTAGATTCAATTCTGAAAATGGTTTTCTTGGTTCCGACAGTTAATTAATAACCTTTCATGGAGTTTAATCAGTCTAAAGTTGCAGAACCGTATTCAGAGCCTGGTTTTTTCGTAATTGGTGACGCGTTAGTTTGGCCAAAATTTTAATATAAGTTCAGTCGAACTATGTTTTCCGCCGTGGGCTCATTAAATCTAACGTCTTAATAGTTCGGCTGAAATTTTAAGCAAAAGTTTGGCCGAACTATTGTATAACTCTCTGTCGGCCGGAAAATTTTGCGGAGCCCCCTACTAAAACACATTTCATGGCAATAATATAAATTGCTGTGAAATGATTCACAATTTTCGCACATTTCATCTATAATATGATATTTAGGATTCATGTTGCAGGTATGAATACCCTCAACTTGCCATACCTTTCTCTAAATAGATTTACAAAGATGTGAGCTAGGATTCAAGCACACAATGCTGCTTCAGAATATAACTTGTATCATCAAGATCTCATTAAAGTGTTAGTTGAATAAGATCTAAGGAAAAGAAATAAAAAATGGGACCATTTCTTGTTTTATAGGGTAGGAAAACCTGCACCTACACCTCCAGCTGAACTGTCTCCAGCTTCACAAAAAAACCCTCAGCCGACAAAAAGAACAAAGAGAAAGGATAATAACGAGAATATCCATAAGGCCAAGAGAAGAAAAGAAAAGACTCCTTCGGTCAAGGTTGAGAGTAAGTTAGATAAAGGAGAGAGCCCATCAATCACTAAGCCTAAATCCATGAAGATGGTGCCCCACATTTCTCCTTTTCCTAATTTCTATACTAGAGATCAAAGAGGAATGTCTACAACTGTAGAAAAATCTAAAGCACAGGTGCTCCATAAGTTCCAGAAACAAATATGTAGAAAGAGTATCAGCCCACAAATTATGATGAAGAGCTCCTCAAAGTTGCAAGGTATGAAATAAGTAGCAAGAGAAATAAAGAGGAGACCAAACCTATTGCTATTACCAGAAAAATACATACCAGAGACAACAACAAGTTCAGGCTCAAGTCTAACACTCTACACAATTCAATTTTGTTGACAAAGGTCATTGATGTAGAAGGAAAATCTAAAGGATTAAAGAAAAAAGAGTCCAAAAATAAAGATAAAAACAAAACCCCTTCAGAGCAGCATGCATCACCTTAAAAAAGAAGAAATATCCAAAAGGGCTCAAAGGAGGAAAAAGCCACTGTCAAAGAAGAATCCACAAGAACCACAAGATCAAGATCAAATTTTGGAAGTAAATCAGACTTGGATAATCTTGTTGAAGTTGCAGCCCAAATGGAAGACAGGTAAAAAGGTTTACTAATAGAGCACCTTCTTACTTATCAAGTGAAATTTTGAAAAGAAGCTAAAATTTCAAAGTGTATAAGTCAACACAGGTTTTTCAGTGTTTTCTATGCACTTTTGAAAAAGAAACAGAGCACTACCTATAATATTCCCAATTAGCCATGAGCTAGTTGGAATATTAATTTTTTTTTTTCTCTTTCTTGTTTGATGAATAAGAGGATATGGAGATCCATAAATCTCCTTAATATGAATAAAACCAATTCCAATATGAAAGGAGGACATATTTGCAGCCTAATTGAGAACCCTTGTGTGTGAAAAGGGGTTGGAACACCTAGACTGGGTCAAATTTGATGAAATCAACAGTGTTTTCATGGAGTAGTGGCATTCATTAAGGGACAACGCAGTTTTAGTTGGAGACTCTTTGCATGGAAGTAGTGTCCTAAGTGAGTGGGTCCTAGGGTTAGAAAGCTCATCACTTATATAAGCAAGAGGATGGTAGCCATATTCATTCATGCTATGTTTTGGTATTTGATATTTCTGAATATATGGTCTGTTTAGACATATAGCTTTCTTTTGTTGTTTAGCTAAGATTGCAATGTTGTTTAGCATAGGGTGTTCTCGAGCGGGAATCCCACCTCTTTCCTTGAGAAGCCTCTAGGAAGAGCTTTGCACTACATTCCACATCCAACCATTAGGCCAAGGCTTCAGTCTTAATTTATAAAATATTTTCTATTGAGAGGTTATGTCATGTTGCAGGGCAGAAGTTGTGGAGGGTTGATTTGGTTGATTTCAGAGCTATATCTCATTGGAGGAAGATTCCTTTCTCTTAGGAGGCTACTCAAGAAGGCCTTGGAGAATCATTGATATATTTGGCACCAGGCCACAGTGTTTATATCCCCTACAATCCAGTATCATTCTAGATATGTGTTATTTTAGGGAGGAGTTGCAAGGGTATTCGCAGGAGGTGATTTGGAGAGTGTTTTCTTCAATGAAGGGGCAGCTTTTCATTTGGAGGATCCATTGGAGGAGAGCATACTTATTATCATATCAGCTTTAGCCATAACTCTTCAGTTATTTTGTTGGAACATACTTTCAGCCCTAGGGATGCAACTCATATTGTATTATTGGGTGTTTTTCCCGGAGACCCTTTGGGGTTCTTTTCTAAAGGTTGTATAGAGCCCATATCTTCATTTTTGTATCTATTGGGGCATATATCACCTCCTCATATTTTTTATGTTCATTTGTTGTAGAATTTCACCTTATGACTTTGTTGTATCAATCTTCCAGCATTTTGATATAGTAGCAACAACTCATTCTTTCTTCTACATCTGTCTTTCAGTTAAATTTTGATGGGATATGGATTTAATGTCCTATGACACCTATGTAATGTTAGGAGTAGTGTTTCATTATTTTTTTAAGAGATGGATTTGGTGCCTCTCTTTCTATATATACCATTTTTAAATACCATTTGAGGGTTGGATGTTGGTCTATGTTGAGCAGGAAAATCCCCTCTGGGGATAGAGGCGATCCCTCTAGCCCTAGGGTCGGTCTAGCAACAAGGGAACATGTTGGAATTTTGGACTCCTAGATTGTAAATGTAAAACAAGTTGGGATAGATAACCAACCTCGGTCGAACTCTCTCGTCATGGTTTGTAGCAGCGATCCTCCGATATTTGTCTTCACACGTCGCAATCCTTCAGTGATAATGTCCATGTACCTGCACAAAGATCAAGTGAACGACAACAACATACAAAAACATACTTTCATTTATAGCTATTCAATTGGTCAAGGAGAATAAAACATTTTTCATATGATTGAACACAAAATTGGAACCAAAAACCAGCCATGTATTAATGATAGAGAAACTAATTTTACAACCTTAATTCCTTGACATTGCAGCCTCTTTCGATATGTTTAGTCAAGCGCATCTCAAGCATTCATTCAGGATCAGACTCGATGAGGCAATGGGCCTAAACACTCTCTCAACAATGGATTCTTCTCTACCTTATTCTACACACCAGCTATAGTAATGACTATTCAGCTAGCTAAAACAATGTGAGAAGGAAGTGTTTATAGGAGAGGAGAGAGTGGTTTTGGATCCCTCATAAGGTGGAAGAGAGGTCTAATCCATTTTGGGAGTTGGGCAATTTTAGGAAAAAATAAGCCAAAGGGAGGACTTCGACATTATTTAGTCGAACAAACCATGATGACTCCGCTCATGAAGTTGTTAGTCATGGAAACTTCATGGCCCGGGTGCCGCACTGGGATAGAGCAATAATGGGTGACGGGCCCGGTGTTAATTTCTCTATGGGCACGTGTTACAAAACATTTTGTCACTATCCCTACAATCCCCAACTTGCACATTAGAGGGTCATTTCTGTGACTAATAAGAATTTTAATGCCTTGTAAAGACCATAATTGCATCCCTTTACATGACAGAAATATTCCTTTTGTCGACAATTCCCTGAGCAAAAATGTAAAAACCCTTGTTTTTTCCTTGGCGCGAGTAGCCAGTTACACCCCCACACCAAGTGGGAAAATTAACATTGGGCCCATGCCAGTTGGCACTCTGTCCCAATTAAACACCCACTCCAAGTTGTTTATGGAATGTTTTTTAAAAATAGAGGCGAAGATTTCCCTTCAACAACTTCGAGGATGAGTCATTGGGAGTGGTTGGACTGAATAACCACAGACTCCCTCCTTTAGTTTATGGTATTTCACCTCCCATGAAAACCTCCTAAAGGGTAGGCCTCCCTCCCACATTTTTAGGGATCCCACCCTCCTCCTTTTCCTCTATAAAAAGAAGTTATCTCTCTTTGCATAAACTAGCTGAACTTGGAGAATTTATACTATAGTTGAATAATTGAGCATAGATTGAGAAGTTGCATTGTGAAAGAGATCAAACAAGGAGGAAATCTATTGAGAGACCTTAATTCCATGCCCTCATCCCGTCCAAATCCCTCGACGAGTATCTGAGACGCACTTCGACTGAACCCCATTGTAGGAGACTGTGACGTCAAAGCATTGGTTGTACCTCTTCCTTCTATCAATATATACATGACTAGCGTTTGGGTTCCCGTTTTTTCTTATATTTTTTCAATTTAATGCAACATGCTGATCCCTCTCTCACTGGTTAGTGATTACGAATGAAATTATTCTGTTGTATGCTTCTCTTGTTTACTATGTTATGTGTAGGTATCCGAGCATGACTGCAGACAGATCATGACTTGCCAAGGCAGGAGCGAGGTGTCACCACTACTACAACTGCAACAAAAGCATTGGACCCCAGGTAGGTCGATATACCATGTCCTCTTTCATTATGTAGTTAGGAACCTACATTCTATCATGTCTCTTTGTTTCTAGACCCACCCTAGGGCTTGATGGATCGTCTTTGTCCGCAGAGAGGATTTACCTTCTTAACAAATTGGCGACTCGGCTAGGTAATTTCCTTTGAGTTTGTCACTCTTTGAGGTCTTAGTCATTCGAAAAATTTAGTCGAATGACAATTTCCCTATTTTTTCATATGTTTTTCATCAATTAAGATCTTTTAGTTTTTTATTGAAGTGGTGAGTCTGGTATTGGTTGGGAGAAATTATTTGTTTTTACTTGGCACTAGTTGTCAGTTAGCAAGTTGTGCTAGTTGGTGCTAGTTTCACCCACAAAAGTCATGCCAATTTCAGGGTGTGTTAAAAAATAAGGTTTTTTCCCTAAATCCTTCACCAGTGTGTCTTGCCCTTCTGATCCTTTTCTCTGTATGATTTACATGTTCTCCCCTTTACTTTTTCACTTGTGAGCATAGATTACATTGTTCATTGTTCAGCTGAAAAGTCTTCTTTCTATGATTGCTTGATGTAAAAGGGAGTGAATGCCTTGTTTTGAGCCCACACTTTGGAAATTCTCTTTTGCTTAAACTCATGTGTCTTGTAGCCTTTTGAGGAATTTCATTACAAAGTGTTTAAAACAACGATTTCATTCTTAGTGTTTTTTTGCATCTCTTTTGCATTCATCCTTCATTAAGAAAATTTGCGTTCATTTAGTTTTCGTCTCAAAGTTTTCTTTTCGTTAAAGTGCATTCGATCACATTGCATTGAAAATTCATTGTTGAGATTTATCATTGAACTTATATTACGTTGTTTAATGATTGAAAACTAAAGGTCGCATTGAGTGCATTCTCATTCATTAAAAGCATGCATTAAGTAGATTCTCATTTCATCGAAAAATGCATTGAGTGCATTCTTTTTCTTTCAAAAGAAAAGGAAATTGTGCATAGATTACAGTTGCAGAGTTTTCAAAAAAGAGAATTTTACATAGATGACATTGCATAATTCGCGTCATTAAATGTTTTAGATTACTTTTGGATAGTGAAATTCATCTAGTTTGGAAAAACTTCGTTTGCAATGTTGTGGATTGTTGCATCATTGTTTGAGACTCTTCCCTTAACTAGATAGCATTCATCGAATTGAAACTGCATATAGGAGATTTTCAGATGACAACAGTAGGGCCTTGAAACTGAGAAATAATTCAAGATCAACCTTAAAATTTATTCAATCAACCTAAGGAAGCATTGAAACCTAACACAAAATTTTTAGTGGTCTAGGCTAGAGACGTGTTCCGGTGTCTTAAAACGCAGTAGTTGTTGTTCACCATCTGGCTTTAGACAGTGCTAGTATGGACTTGTGCTCCGCGTACCATCGCGTATATAAAGGGAGACCCTCATAGGTTGCAATACTTTATCTGTAGGAAGCCGAGTCTGCCGCCTTGTAACCATGATACACCGAACATAGCATTTGGGGAGACTATCTGCACGTACGTTAAGTCCTTGGTCATTTATCTTTCATTTTATCACCAAGGTGTATATGGTAGTTCACAGAAACTTGGTACACCCTCTTGCTTAGATTACCTGAGTAGTAATTTTTATCTTTTCGTGACTCTCTAAAAGTGAAAATATCATCGAGCTCTTGTCCTTTCATGCTCGTTTCAACCTGAAAGTGATAGAGTCACATTTTGCTTGTTTCTCGACTCTTCAAATATGAAATGACAGAGTTTTGTTTCAATGTTTTAAAAAAAAAAATTAACTGCCCACGAAATATTCATGGTTAAAGTTAACTTCCTTAGTATTTTGTTTTAGGGTTTTTTCCAATGAAAACTTTTCCAGAGTTTACCAATCAAGGAATCCCTTTCGAAGGGAATCCTGGTCCTTTTCCTTCTTTTCGGAGTGTTGGTGCTCCTTACATTGCAACATTGTCCATACCTGGGTTAACTTTTGGGTTGCTTGTTCGGTTATTCTTGACCTCTGTGGTCTCGAGTGATCCATCCTCTATACAACCACCCCCTCCACCTGAAAAACATCATGTTGATTCTAAGGTGGACCTCTCCCCTTATTCACCTATTTCTTCATCCTCCTCTTCTACTTCGCCTGGTGAAATTCTAGATTCTAATAACCAAGTGGCTAAGAAGAAGAAGATGAAGAAGAAGAAGTCAGATAAGCGAGAGGCTAATGCTACAGTTGTTGCTCCTAAGACACCTTCCATCGTTAAACCATCCAACCTTCCACAAAAATTCAAATTCCCTTGAAAGTTGTGCAAGGGTGGCCATCTTCTTCGAGATTGTTTTGGCATTCCCAAGGTGCTCGAGGTATGGTCCAATGGTCATCCACTATTGTCTTTGACTTCTAGAAGTCATGTTAGTGACACATATTCGACTATTACTGATAAGACTTGTAAGAAACAGGGTAAGATCACGAATCCCTGTAAGTTGTGTGAAGGACATCATACCATTCACCTTTTTCTGTACATGGACGAAGCCATGAGAGTGTTAGACAACCCTAATTTTCTACACCCTGCCTTCCGAATGGTTACCAGAAGCTTTCTTTGAGTCCTCCGCTAGTTGTTTCAACGATTGGTCAAGATTCATCCTTGGTCAATATTGTTCTCTCGGAAATTCAAATTCATGAATCCATTCCCGACAAACTATTGGTCATGGAATTAGTAGATCTAATCTCGCATATGGTTCATCAGGTATTTTCTGTCGATAGTGGATCCCATCCCCCTCATGTTCTTCTTGTTTCTTTAGATTCCTCGGACTTGGAGAAAGAGTCTCCCATTCCTATGGTTCAAGATGATGCTCCTCCTGCTCCCATGATGGAGGTCCCAAAGGATGCTCCTCTTGCTCCCGTAACACTAGGGGAGGACCATCTCATTTCTATGGTACCCCCTCCAAGTATTTTAGTCGTTTCCTTTGATTCGAGTCGATTTTCCGGATACCGCCTTCCTTCTTATGTACCTTTTGAGATCATCGTACAGGCCTATGATGTGGCTATACCTAGCATGATTATAAATGAAGGCGCGTCTATTAGTATTCTATCTTTGACTACTTGGAAAGATTTTGGGTCTCCACCACTTGTGCCTGTTACGCAGAATCTATTGGCTTTTAACAAAGAAACCAGTCAATCGTTAGGGATCCTTCCGAATTTTCATATTACTTTGGGAGGGAAAACTTTCTATATAGATGTGATGGTTGTTCCAAGCCCATTGTATTTCAATTTACTCATGGGGCATGACTATGCTTATGCCATGGGTGCACTTGTCTCTTCCCTCTTTCGTGTGATTTGTTTTACACACAAAGGATGGATCGTGACCATTGATCAACTTTCATTCTTTGGTCCTGATGTGGCAGCTGGCCCTCCATCGTCTCTTCTGGATCTTTATCCGCTAGTTGTATCTTCCCCCTGATTTCTGAGATATTTTTCTCCCATTAGATGAGAACCTCTTGGAAGCGGTGACTTCTTATCCATCATGATGTGTTTTCGTTCAGAGCATATTTCGTCTTCTTGTGTCAAGCTCCCTAAAAAATGAAACAAGGTCATGGAGCATGGTTCATTTTCTTATGTCAAGCTCCTTAAAAAATGAAACAAATTCCTCGGAGCAGAATTCATTTTCTTGTGTCAAGCTCCTTAAAAAATGAAACACGTTCCCATTCAATTCGAGTCATTTGATCAGATCTCATAAAATCCCAGTCGAGTCTTTCTCTTTATCTCGTAATTTGAACCTTCACTCCATCCGCCTTTTAGATGGATTGAAGCTTGGGGGGTATGTACCTCGAATTGAGTCACCATGCTGGGGGCATGCCAATTTTTCAAGCATAGTTTAATTTTGGTTCGAGCCTGTGTAAAAATGAAACCAATTTCAAGTAGAGTTTCCTGATTTAAAGCTTGTGTAAAAATTAAACCATTCTTATTTTACCTCTCGTGATTGCCATTTTGTCAGCCTGTTTTTCGAGATGAGCCTTGGTTTTCTCACTCCATCATCCCCATTTTCTTGGCCAATCATATGCCTTCACTTGATTGTTTTACCCATTCCCGAGGAACCATTGTGATGAGTGGTATTGTTAGCCAGCCTCTTGACCTTTAATTGTTCTGAGCAGTTCCACCATCATCGGAACTAGTTGCTACCCGTAATACCACTCGTTCCTCCAGGAGGAGTCAACTTTCAGCTCTTTTCTGACTCTTAAAATTTGAAAATATTTTCGATATTCTTGTCATTTTGAACTTGTTAAATGGCTGCGAAACGATATCTACCCAGTATACATTTACCCCTTTTTCAAGCTGGGATGAATTATTTACAAAAAAGGAATACCTTAGCCTATCACGACTAAGAGGTTCTCTTAGACATAGTTTTCTACCTTTTCTGATCTATGAGACTACCTACGAAAAGGGACTGTTGGAGTTTTATTTTCTGCCTTCTTTTCAAACTCTCTAAACATGAAAATATGTCGAGTTCTCCCTTTGTCAGACTCGTTAAACCCCGATGACATCAGACTTTGTCACCATGACGTTACTTGAGTTCCTCCTTCCTAGGGCTCATAAAATGTACTAGGTTGGATTTGTCCTAAGGAAATACTTACATTGAAAAAATATGCTATCCCCTTCAAGCTTGCTTTAAAAATAATTGGGGTACTCACCAGAAATGGTGGGGGGAAAATGGAACCAAGTTTTAGCTATGTTGGCAATATGTCGCTCTTGAACATGGCACTTGTCTGCATTCGTGTCAGGTTGGGGACATCTCATTTCATAATTTTTGCCTCAATGGGTTTGGGTAATCTCTTTTGACCTCTCATCTCCTCTCTGCCATGTCATCATGACCTCACATCCCTTGATGTCAAATACTTCCAAATCTAGTGTCATGTTGCTAATATGTTCAAGAGAAGTTTTCCTCTGCAGTTGTCAACCTCCCTCTGATTCTCTGTTGGTCCTGATTCACTTTCATCATGTTCCTTTGTCTTGTGTCGATGATGTGGGAAACACCAGGTCATTTCCTGTCGACTTCAGCTCATTATCCAGGAATTTGATCTAGAGACTCCCTTCCAGTACCTTGGAGCCTGCATGCCTCAATGACAAGTTTCTTGCATTCGATGCAAGGTTCACATCATTGGCCTTCGATCGAGTGACTCTGCAGGTGTTCGATGTTAGATCATTGTTCACATTTTGTGGATTGTACCTTTCGTACCTTAAGGGCCATCGTCATCATTGGTGGTTTCTCTCGCGTCTGTTAGCAGCTTTCATCATTGCTGGTAATCAAACAATTTTCTTACATGTTCGACTTCAGCTCATATATTCACATTCTTCAAATTTTACTTGTTCAGGTTGATATAGAGCACAAGAACCTTGGTTTTGTCTGATAAAATCTAGGCTACGATTTTTTGTGAATTATCATGACCTATTACATGAATCTTTTGATTGGATGGCTACGTCCATACCTCGGATCTCAGTTTTTATGTACTCTATTATGGATGGTTTCACCCATGCCACATGGTTATGTTTTGTAGATATTAGTTGTATTTGTAATTGTAGGTTTTCCAACAGCGGTGTTTGGTTCGAACGCATTCTAATAAGCCATTTCACCCCTCCCTCTCTCTTGAACCTCATCCTTTAGGGGGCATTTGTTACACAAAATTTTGTCACTGTCCCTGCAATCCCCAACTTGCACATTGGAGGGTCATTTCTGTGACTAATAAGAAGTGTCATGCCTTGCAAAGACCATCATTTCATCCCTTTACATGAGAGAAATATTCCTTCTGTTGACAATTCCCTGAGTAGAACTGTAAAAAATCTTGTTTTTGCCTTTGCACGAGTAGCCAGTTACACCCCCGCGCCAAGTGGGAAAATTAACACTGGGCCTGCACCATTTGGTGCTCTGTCCTAGTTAAAAACCCGCACCAAGCTGTTTATGGAATTTTTTTTAAAAATAGAGGTGAAGATTCCACTTCAAAAACTTTGAGGATGAGTCATTAGGAGTGGTTGGACTGAATAACCACGGACTCCCTCCTTTAGTTTATGGTTTTTCACCTCCCATAAAAACCTCCTAAAGGGTAGGCCTCTCTCCCACCTTTGTAGGGATCCCAACCTCCTCCTTTTCCTCTTTTCTATAAAAAGAAGCTATCTCTCTTTGCATAAATTAGCTGAACATGGAGAATTCATACTATAGCTGAATAACTGAGCATAGATTGAGAAGTTGCATTGTGAAAGAGATCAAACAAGGAGGAAATTCTTTCATAGAGCTTAATTCCATGCCCTCATCCCGTACGAATTCCTCAACGAGTATCTGAGACGTGCTTCGGCTGAACCCCACTGGAGGAGACTGTGACGTCAAAGCATTGGTTGTACCTCTTCCTTCTATCAATATATACATGACTAGCATTTTGGTTTCTGTTTTGTGTTATATTTGTTTGATTTGATGCAACATGCTTATTACTCTCTGACTAGTTAGTGATTATGAATGAAATTATTATATTGTATGCTTCTCTTGTTTGCTGTGTTATGTGCAGGTATCCGAGCATGACTGTAGATGGATTGTGACTTGCCAAGGTAGGAGCGAGAGGTCACCACTATTACAACTGCAACAACAACATTGGACCCCAAGTAAGTAGATCTACCATTTCCTCTTTCATTCTGTAGTTATGAACCTACATTCTAGCATGTCTCTTTGTTTCTAGACCCACCCTAGGGCTATAGGGATCATCTTTGTCCGTAGAGAGGATTTACCTGCTTAACAGTGCGAGGCCATATCTGCCTACCATCACTGACACAAAATCACATGTTTTTGAGAGTCTTCTTGAGGAATGATCAACAGAGGAAATGTTCTTGAAATTCCAAGGGATGCAATGACACTTATAGCAAGGTATGAAAATACACAGAAGTTACTAAAATTTTCTGCCAATGTTAGGGAAGGGGATTGCAAGGACGATGAAAAAATAATGTGTAACAGATGACCCCTAAAGCATGAGGTTCGAGAGAGAGGGAGGGGTGAAATTATTTATGAGAAAATGCCCAAACCAAAACGTCGTCATCAGGGACCTACAAGGACAAGTAAAACTAATATCTTTGATACATGAATATGTGGTATGGGCACAACCATCCATAGTATAGTACATATAATAATAAGATCCGAGGTATGGATGCAGACATCTAGCAAGAAGGATCATAAAATAAACTCAGGTATGGTCGCAACCATCCAATCAGAAGAGTCATGCATATAGTCATGATAAACTAAATCGTCTCGCAGCCTAGATTTCATCAAAAAAAACCCAAGGTCTTGTGCTCCATCTCGACCAGAACAAGTACAAATTCAATCATGTGAATGAGTGAGCTGAATTTGAACATGACATGCAAGAAAGTCACCTCATTACCAGCCAATGATGAAATCTATTAACAGGTGCGATAGAAACCACTAATAATAACAATGGATCTCAAGGAAAAACTATTACAATTCGTGGAATGTGAACAGTGAGCTGGAGTCAAACATCCACAAAATCACTCGATCGAAGGCCAATGATGAGGATCTGTGGTCGAATGCAAATAACTTGCCATTGAGGCATGCAAGCTCCAAGGTACCAGAAGGGAGTCTCTAGATCAACTTCCTAGATAATGAGGTGAAGTCGACAGGAGGCGACCTGGTCGAAGGAGGGCCATAATGTTTCCCACATCATCAACATGAGACAAAGGAATAATATTATAGTGAATCAAGACTAAACAGAGGATCAAAGGTTGAAAAACTGCAGAAGGAAACTTCTCTTGAACATATTGGTGACACGACTCCATAATTTGGCAGTATTTGACATAAAGTGATTTGAGGTCATGATGACATGGAAAATACCAGATGAGAGGCCAAAAAAAATAACCCAAACCCATGGAGGAAAAAATGATGAAATGGGATGTCCCCAACCCGACACAAATTGCAGATAAGTGTCATGTTCAAGAGCGACATACTGCCAACACAACTAAGAATTGGCTCCATTTTCCCCCACCATTTCTGGTGGGTACCCCAATTATTTTTGGAAACAATATTGAAGGGGATAGCATATGCTTTTCATATAAGTTTTTCCTTCAGAAAAATCCATCCTAGTACATTTTACGAGCCCTAGGAAGGAGGAAATCAGTTACATCATGGTGACAGTTTCTGATGTCATTTAGGTTTTAATGAGTCTAAAAAAGGAAGAAATCAACATCTTTTCATGTTTAGATATTTTGAAAATAAGCAAAAATAAAACTCCAATAGGTCCCTTTTCGTAAGTAGTCTCACAAATCTGAAAAGATAGAAAACAATATCTAGGAGAACCTCTTAGTCGAGATAGGCTAAGGTATTCCTTTTTTGTAAATAATTTGTCTCAGCCCGAAAAAGGGGTAAACATATACTGAGCAGATGATGTTTCATAGCCTTTAATGAGTTCAAAATGACAAGAGTCTCGGAAATATTTTCAATTTTCGAGAGTCAGAAAAGAGCTAAAAGATGACTCCAAGGGGTGAATTTTTCTTGTTTTTACCGAGTCCAAAGAAGTAATAGAATACAACTTGTCACTTCATCATCACCATGTTTAGACCCTGTTGCTGCACAAGAAACGCAGATAAAACCCATTTTTCAAGATAAAATATCAAAATAATCAAAAAATAAGCGCAACAATGTAATTAGGGTTTCGAAAAGCTTATAAATGACAGAAATAGTAAAAATAAATTACTCTTCACCTTTTCACCTCTTGTGAGAATTTTTACCAGTTTTAAATATGATTTTGTGGATCTGGTAGCAGACAATCCAGGAGACCATTCGTGAATCCGTTTTCTCCAGGTAAGATTTCTTATCCTTGCCTGCATTTTAAGCTAGATTTCATTACCTGAATTTTCATTTTTTTATGTTTTTGGGGAGATTTTGTTCAAAGTTGGGCACAGTGGTCGGAGTGGGTTCTAGGCATGGAGTCACACCAACCCACCTTAAATTTTAATGGGGAAGTGCCAATTGGTGCTTCTATTTTTAAAATAGTCGCGCAAATCACCGCAACAAAATTTTGCTCAAAAATCCTGATGAATAGCCCATTTTAAACAATTCAAAAGTTAATGACTTGACTAATGAAGGCCCTAATGATGATTTTGCAGGTGTTTAAAAGAAAAAATGGCCATTGAATGGAAGGAAAGAGAACACAAGGAAGAATATGAGCTTTCCATGGGAAACGAGAGATGCATGGATGCCCTAAGAGAATATGGGCTCTTAAAATTCTTCATGGCACCCTGTCTTCGTGCTCAACTAGAGTTATTACAGTATCTTATCAGTGTTTGGGACACCGATCGAGAGATATTTGTGATTCACGACCAAGTGTTGAAGATTTAAGTCTCTGACATATATTTCATTACTGGATTATCATGAAGGGGGGAAGGAATGATCCTGATAGGTACCCATCCTATGATGGAAAACATTAGAATTCTCATAGACAGAGTTTTCCGCAGAGAAAAGAAAGGATTGAATAGAGGAAAATTAGACATCCAGACAATACCTGATTTGGAACTAAAAGTAGTGTTGCATACTATAAAACAAGTTGTTGGATCGCAATCCCCTCATGAAGCTAAAAATACATATATTCAACTTTTTGTGGACTGTATGACTCCAACCATATTCAAGTGAGAAGAGGTGGTAACAATCAACCTAAAGTAGAAATTGACAATGTGCAAGAACAGAAAGCTGAACAAATTGAGCTATGGTTCCATATTGGTATCGTTCATCCTAGAGTGGTTGCCAATATTTCAATGCCAGGAGGTAATAGTACCTACACTACCAACCCAAGAGCCATGGATGGTCTATTGGGTGGCGTTTATGCCTCGATCGGGAGGCGGTCAACACATGTCATTGAGGTCAAAATTATTTTCCTGGCTCCACCAAAAACTTATCGTCATGGAGGACTAGCCCTATACTGGCACCGAATTCATGGGAGACCTAGAACTTACACTCTTGGAAGGAGAGGATTGAGGTGAAGCATTGGGTAAGAATGATTTTTTTATTTTGATGAGTATTATGATTTTTTTTATTATATGTGTTTTGATATTTTATCCATGTATTTGTAGATGTTTGCCCAGAGAGACCTGCAGGGATGTCTCCAATAGCATGGAGGGTCCCTCACGATTTTGAGGTGGCCCCTCATGGTGAGGGAAGCGAGGAAGAAGAGATCGTGTGCAACCTAAAGGGACTTAGCAACAGAATCCCAGATTAAGCGAGATTTGACGATGTTCCTCGTGCATACCAGAGGCACACTGTGGGGGTGTCTAACTGCGTCCACCATTTACTGAGGTGGCTTGTGTGTGTAGTGACATGTTACCATGAGAATCATGCTGATTAGACACCTAGGATTTTATTTCTGTACATTTTTTGAGAGACACGATGTCTCACGATGTAACCAAAACACACATATTTTTGAACTCAGGATGCATGTGGATGCAAACACTCAATATATATATATATATATATATTCTTATTTTCCTATTTAAAATCTTATTATGTGATGATGATGCTTTTACAAATTACGCAAATGTCTATCTAATACAATATTGGCTATTACATCAGTTAACACATTCATTCGTCTAGGAATATGTTGATATGTGATATAATCAAAGTTCCTTTCTAATAAAAAAATACACAAATACAACCTTAAAATTTGAGGATTTCTAACAGAGTAATGCCCATTAAGTTGCAGAACAATAAGTTGAGAGTCTAGGTTCACAATTAATGCACGAATTTCAAGAGCAATGGCCTTGGTTAAGAGTTCAATGATGGCACTATATTCAACAACATTGTTTTTTTTTTGTCCTAAAAAAATACCTTGAAGATCTATCAACTCACCATTAGGATTATAAATCACCCAGGCTACAGAAGACAGATTTTGAGTACCGCGGGAGGCGCCATCCGTGAAAGAAACATAATGAGTGACATATATTTGCACATTAAGAAATGACATAATAAGCAGAAACAATTGCTCGCAAATCACACCAAGCCAAAAAATGTACAAAAATGAAAAAAAGACACTAATGTACAAAAGTATATGCATGAAAAACTCATGCCTAGTATTTTTTGAGGTACAACCCATTTCTGGGCTGATTCAAAGGATAACCTTCATAGTCAATTAGCTCATAAGCCCTATTCTTCAAAACACACTTAACGATATAGGGCCCATGTCACACGGGGTTGAATTTTCCTGCCCCCATCTTATCATGAAATTGGTCATACAAGAGGACGAGGTCTCCTTCTACAACAGTATGAGGGGAAACTGTTTGATCAAAATGAAATTTCACTCACTTTTTCTGTGCTTCTATGCCAATAGCAAAAATGTGGCGAGTTTCATAAAGCCTCTCCAAATATAGAAGATTCTCTTCTTCTAGCGAGGTATTAGGCAGTAATTCAACAACTATCTTGAGAGAAGGGATTTCACATTCAATCGGAAGGGAAGCTTTCAGACCATAAACAAGCTGGAATGGGGTGACTTCGGTTGCATCCTTCATCAAGTTTTGGTAAGCCCAGAGAGTTGAAAACAACATGAGATTCTAGTTGGACTTGTGCATCCCAATCGTATGCTGAAGCATAGGGACTAGAACCTTGTTCATGGCTTCAACTTGGCCATTGGCCTAAGGGTAGTACGACGTTGAGTTTTTGTGACGCAGACCCAGCTTAGAAGTCAAATCAACCATCATGTAATGATGAAAATGAGAACCATGACTAGTGATAATGGCTTCAGGGACACCAAACCTGGTAATGACATGATTGAACAGAAATTTTGCGGCTCTCTTACTATCAGTTGTGAGTCTAGGCATTACTTTGACCCATTTAGTGAAGTAGTCCATGACTACGATAAAATAAGCATGCCACCCCCGACTGAGTGAGGGTTACACATCATAAAATTGATGCCCCACTTCAAAAAGGGACCAATGGTAATGACATGATGGAGTTGTGTGGATGGCACGCGCATCTTGCGCTGGTAAATTTGGCAATTGTGATACTTGCGGACAAAAACAATGCAGTCTTTAAAAATGGTAGGCCAGAAATATCCAGCACGAAGAATCTTCTATGTAGTAGCATATCAAGACATGTGACTGCCACATGTGCCTGAGTGGCAGTCATTGAGGACTTTTTTCAGCCTCCTCGAGCGTTAAACACTGGTGGAGAAAAAAACCAACTCTAATGTGATATATAGTATCTCTGATGATGCGATAAGGTTGTGAATGATGGAAAAAGTGTCGACGAGCATCCTTCGTCAACTCAGATAAGAAGGTGGAAGTCTTAAGATAGCTGATGATATCACTATACCATGGATTGAGGATGCTAGTAATAAAAAGAGTGTCATCCGAAATGCATTCCTCAGAACCAGAGGGAGCAGAGGCAGACGGTAAAGAGAAAATCAAATTGGAAAAAACTAATGATTTCTTCGATTTAGTGGTAGTGAACTCAAAATCAAACTCTTGGAGGATAATGATACACTTTGAGTATTTTCCCCCTAGCAATTTTCGAGTCTATATATAGGTCATGGGGTTACAATCAGAAATCATGGTTACTATGTGAGGTAGAATATAATGGAGAAAACGTTGTATGGCTTGAACAGCAGCCAACGCCAATTTCGCCACATGTGCATAACATGTTTCATTATCAAGAAGACTTCGGCTCAAATAATAAATGACATGCTAATCACCATCGTCATCGTACCATATTAGAACCATGGAAATAGTGCTAAATGTGGCAGCCATGTAGAGGGAGTATTTGTGATGATAATTGGGAGGACGCAACAGAGGAGCATTGATAAGAAATTTCTTTAGTGCACCGAAGGATTTTTGGGTGATCTCATCCTAGAGGAACGAGACACCTTTCTTGAGAAATCGCGTGAAGCATTTGGCTACTTCAACATAATTCGGTATAAAATAGCGTAGGAAATTAGCTTTCCCTTGCAAACTCTGCAACTAATGTAAAGAGGAAGGAGAGGGGAGATTGAAAATAACTTCGACCTTAAGATGGTTGAGATGAATTTCGTCTTTAGAAATGATAAACCCAAGGAGTCTACCTGAATCAACGCAAAAGACACACTTATGCAGATTGAGCTGAATGTTATAATGTCTACAGTGAAGAAATATTTGACGGAGTTGATCTGGGTGGTCTTTACACTTAGCAGAATAAGCTGAAAGGTCATCCAGGTAAGGTTGAACAATTCGCTTAATATCATGAAAAGTGTATGAAATTTCTTGTTGAAACGTAGCCCCATCATTATTAAGACCAAAAGGGAGCTTCTTGTATGCGAAGGTACCCCAAGGAAAGATACAATTATTCTTGTGTTGATCATCCAGAAGAATGTTGATCTCGTTGTAACCAGAAAACCCATCCATAAGGGAAAATATCTCACTCCCAACACACTCGTTGATGATCTAGTCGATAAAAGGAGTGGGATAGTTATCCTTAGGACAAGCGTTTTTGATGTCATGGTAATACACACAGACACGACTAATACCCTTCTTTTTATCCACATGAACAATGTTAGAAACCCATTATGTCAAGGGAATCGGATAAATGAAGCCATCTTTAAGAAAATTTTCAACTTCTGCCTTGATGACAGCCATCTTTCTAGGGTGTACGAAACAAAGACGTTTACGAAAAATTTGCATCAGGATAAGTAAGAATCTCGTGCACAACTATACTCAGATCGATGTCAGGAATTTATTTGTAAGACCAAGCAAAGACGTCTCATAACTCTTAGAAGAGTCTACTATAGACCTTTATCTCATCGGGAGAACAGGTCACCCCAATGTGGATGTTCTCGACAACCCCCGGTTTGATGGAGATGTTGATAGGCATCGTTTGTGTAATTTTTCCCAAGTTACCCTCCGAAAAAACATCATGGGTCAAGATGGGCATTTGAAGCAGATGGCAAGGAACTTGCGAAATGAATTTCTCGAGACAAGTAGACATGGCTTCAAGGCCAGGCATAAATCCTTAAAATCCCCTAAAGAATTGGTATCGCACTTTCTCCATGCATTCCCTGCGGTCCCGCACCTAAATCTCAGCCTGCATGCGGAACCATACCGCACGTTCTTTGTGTAATGGGTGCGGACCTCTGTAAAACATAAAAAGGCGAGAAAATGAAGGTTAAAAAGTGAATTCCAGGTGAATTCTAGAAGATTCTAGACGGGAATTTTCGGAATGGATACGCTTTGAAGCTGGTTCATGCATCCCTCTCTTAATGGAGCTAACCCCATGATGTAAGGAGCTTATCCCTTTGAAGGAGGATTCTATCCCTTCATATTTGGAACTAGAAACCTCCTCTCTTTCACTATAAAAAGAGGCCTTGGGTAGCCTCAAGGGGAGTTCAGGTTTATGAGATTAGAAGTTAAATGCTGTTGAAATTCAGACTTAGTTGATTAAGACCTTCTGTGAGGTTAAATCACTTGTCTCCATTTGTATTAGTTCAAAGAGTGCAATGCTTGTCAGAGTAGAGGATATTCCTGCTTCGGACCCCGGGAGGACCTGCACAACATCAAGGCACAGGTTGTAAAGGTTTTCTATCTTTAAAGTTAAATACAAATATACTCATTTCTCTCATTAAACTGTCAATTTGTGGTTTATTTCATAAATTCCTTGATCATTATGATAAGTATGATTTATGATAATGTCTATACAGGTGATGCTTAATATTTTTCCTTGTTTGTGATTGCAGATATACGAAGGACGTTCTTTCAGTGCACGGGAAGGACTTCAACAAAATCAAGTAAGCAAGCAAAGCATTGGATATAAGGTAGGCCTTGCACCCGTAAAGTGTTTTTATAAATTGCATATGCTTAGAGAGAGATTAGTATAATTGGTTGTTTGTTGCTAGTTACCTTTTGTACTAGAGAGATCGGTCTTGTCCGCAAGACGGATTAATCTACACAACAAAATGGCGACTCCACTGGGGAAGAACTTTTGTTTGTTCTTGGTTCTCTTTGATTTTTGACTTGAGAAAAGGTTTATTTTTCTGGTTTTTGATTGATTCACATCTGTCTGGGTGCTTTAAATTTTTTTTTGTTTTTGAAAAGTTAGAAGTTTTTTGGATTTTTCTATCATTTTTGCTAGGACCGCACTCTGCATAACTGTTACAGTGCGGGCAGTTTCGCACGTTCTTTATAGAATACAGTGCGGGACCGCACCTGTTAACACTGCTTACATGCGGACCCTGTAAAATTTTTTGAAAAATCTCTAGGTTTCTTTTTCTGGTTAATTTTTAGATCTTTGGTTTCTGCCCAGACTGGTTATTGTGTCTATCAAGAATTCATTGTTTATGAACTCCAACAGTGTCAGTGTTTTGAATGATTTTCTAGAAGTTTTTGCCGATTGGATTATTTTTTCTGTTTGGTCTTTGTAGTGATTCAAATTTTTGACAATCTGTAGTATCTCAGATCACATAAGATCTCTTTTTGTCTATTGAATCCGACCTCATTGTGAAAACATCCTAGTTTGAGAAATTAA
Organism: Pinus albicaulis; assembly: GCA_034641835.2. Classification (NCBI taxonomy): domain Eukaryota; kingdom Viridiplantae; phylum Streptophyta; class Pinopsida; order Pinales; family Pinaceae; genus Pinus; species Pinus albicaulis. The sequence continues at coordinate 525,523,834 of CM076573.1, read as the reverse complement.
GCCTTTTTGATTTCTTTGCAAATCTTCGAAAAGAACTTGTTTGAAAAGTTTTGAATTTCATTTATTCTTTGAGTGTTTGAAAAACATATTTTGAGTGTTTTTGATCTGTTTGTTAGATTCTTAGTTTGCTGAATAACTAAGAGAAACATTCATAAAAAAAAAACTCTAAAAAGCTTTTACTCAATTTAGATTAGTTTTTTAAGATTAGTCTTCATAGTTTTGAATAGTTTTAATTTTTGTAGATTTCTTTTGAAAGAGAATTGTTTTGTAGCTTCTTGTTTGAAAAAGAAAATAGTTTTTCTTGTGAGCTTTGATAGTTTAACGAAAAGACAAAATAGTTTCTTTCACTTAGTTTTCATGTTTGAAGAAGAAATTTGAAAGTTGCATTCTCTAACTCTTCTTTAGATAGAAAATTCATTGAAAGAAAAAAGAATTGAATATCATCATAGGTGCATTTTAGTGTTTTTGGAGGTCGAGTCTTCACATCATACAAAGTTTCATTTCCGCACCCATTTGACTTAAGAAACAGCTCTCAAAAGTAACGCTTAAATAAAATTCATCTAGTAATCTTTTTATTTTTAGGGCTCTCATCACCAACATAGCCTAGGCTAGTATCTTGGAGTAGGGAGTAATTAACTCTCCAAGGTAGATAAAACAAACAAGTAGATATATCTTGCGGTAGGAAGAATTCCAGTTGTTGCATGTATGCTCTGGGAAGCTCCTCTTAAAGGAGTTAAGCACGAGATCATATCTGAACCAGTGGGGTAATCAATCCTTCCTCATTGGGAACGATAGAAGATATACACGTATTAAAAACGGTAAACCTCGGATAGACCATTGTCGAGGAGCCAGAGGTCACTTGTCGGTAAACCTTGGATTCTGTTCAAGGAGCCTTCAAGGGGATTGAGCTTTGTTACTCTGCCCTTGCGTGTGTGTCGGATCGTAGACTGTTCCCCCAGGTATATTTGTTTCAGTTGGTAACCTTAGAGGCCATAATCTTTAGGATTCTTTCCTAAGGTGACGGTGGAGGAAAGATCCCACTGTACCTGGAACAGACGTCGACTAGACTCACTTGGACTCTCTGGGGGGTTCTCTTCACTCGAGATGGTTATGTGAAGAAACTTGTGCCAGTCTGTTTCATTAAGCAGGTTGTCGGGGTAATTGTTCCAACCGCCCTTTTCGTGTTAAAACTCTACTAAGTTGGATTTCATCACCAACTAGTGATTTTAGTACGGAAAGTTACTTGTTTGTGTGTGGTTTGAACTCTTAGATTTTTTTTAAGCGTATGATTCAATTGTTTGTTTCTTAGAGACTTTAGGTGTTTTTATTGAAATTTTTCTTTGTTTGCGTGTGATTAGATAATTTTTCATCGTGGCGGAATTGCCGAGACAATCCCGGAGAATACAAGGGAAACCCCCTGAATTTACACCATGTCATTTAGAAGGGCTTCGGGCTCTGGTACCACACGGTAGCCGTAGAATTAGATCAACAGAAGCTGAAAGCTCTGCTATTGTGATACATCCTGATCATCAAATTCCCACAACAGAATATATTCAAGAACCGATTTCAGTTTCTGAAGTCACTGAAAATATTACTCCTACAGGAGAATTATCTGACGAACCTGAAATCTCTGAGCCTGAAACTGAATCTTCTGTGTTAGAAACATCTTCAGGATTTATCTCACCAACTTCTAGCGATCCAGGTTCACCAAGGGTTAGAAATATCATTACCGAAAATCTTCCTTCTGGACTAATTTCTATAGAAGAACTTACTAATCCAGACGAAGACATATCTCTTCCCAACTCCCCTCAATCGTTAAATCTTAGGGAGCGTGAATCCATTTTCTACAGCCCTATTCAAACTAATCCCTGGTATCTTTCTTTAACTGATTTTTTAGAGAATCCGGGTCTTACTTTTTATCCACCTCGAGCTCCATTCCATCCTACACCCAGAGGTTACTACCCGTCATCTATTATGGCTGGAGAGTCGTCCATGTTTTCCCAAACGCCTGAATCTTTTTTACATGGTGGTCCTTCTGTTCCCGCGGGATATCAGTCTTTGTCTGGTACTTTCTCAGGAGCAACTCCTCAACCTATCGAAAATGTGTTATCATCTGGTCTTGGTGGACTTAAAATTGAAACGTCGAACGCAGAGCAAGTTTTTATGATGTCTGGTAATATTCCTAATCCTCAAGCTCAGGGCAGTCAGTTTCCTTCTGGGGGTCAACCTCAGGGAATTCAGTTACCACTTGGGGGGCAACCTCAGGGTGGGCAATTACCGCCTGGGGGGCAACCCCAAGGTAGTCAGTTACCACCCGGGGCTCAACCTCAAGGTATCTTTTTCCCAGGACAAACTGTGGATCAATATTATTTTGGGGGGCAACCCCAAGGACGGTACATACCTCAAGGTTACCAACCTCAAGGACAGTACATTCCTCAAGGTCAACCCCAAACTCAATATGCTCCTCAGGGTCCTCAACAACCCCAACTTCAGTACGTGCCTCAAGGTTATCAACCTCAAGGGCAGTACCCAATGCAAGGTTACCAACAGCATTCTGGTCAACCATCTGTTCAAGGAGCCGGAACTTTACCTTATTATCAACCCTACGTTCAACCAGGTTTTGGTCCTTACGTTCAACCTTCTACGGGACAATACCCCAGAATGATGGTGTGGGATCCGTCCCAATATCAACAGCCTTTGCAGCCTAATGTGCAGTTACCTTATCAACCTGGTCAGCCATTGGTTTCTGGTTCAACCCAGCAACCTGTTCAGCCAGCTATTCAAACTTCTGCACCTAGTTCAGTTCAGCAGGCTGGGCCTAGTACACCTCAGACTCCGCCCCAAACTGCTGCAACTGCTGCAACGTCTGTTCAACCTGTTACACCTATTTCTGGAGTGTCTGTAGCCCCGAGTTCGGTTATCCCTGTATCCGTGCAAATCCCTCAAGTCTCTGTACCTCAGTCAGGACCCTCAGTTTAGACTACAGTGCAAATGCCTGCAGGACAAGCCGGTACAAGTACAGTTGTTACAAGTCAACCTCAATTTACTTATCAACCGTACCAAGGACAGCCGCAATACGGTCCCTATGTTCAGAATCCAAGCTATCAGCCATACCCTGGTTATACTTATCAACAACCTCAGTATGGTCCGATTCATCCTGGTTATCCGGGAGGTTATACAATACCCAATGCTAATCCAATTCCTAGTTATCCTGGGTATCCGCCTCCTGGATCCGCTTTGGCTTCTCAAGGTTTTCGTGACCCTAACCGTCAGTTACCGTTCATCGCAACTTTGGATTTACCAGATTTGACGCGCCTTACTAATGATCCTATTTTCTATTATCAGAACTGGCCGTCGATGCCTCATAAGTTGCCCAGTGACATACCAAAATTTGAAGGTAAGTCAGGAGAGGATCCATCAAATCATGTGATGACTTATCACCTTTGGTGTGCATCTAATTCTATTATTGATGATTCGATTCGCTTACGTCTTTTCCAAAGGACACTCATAGGTCTTGCAGCCGAATGGTACATTGAGTTGCCACGAGGCTCGTTTCATAATTTCAGTCAGTTAGCAACGTCTTTCTTAACTCATTTCCAGTTGCCTGTCAGATACGACAATGGCACAAAATTATTAACTTCACTAAAACAATCTACGTCCACGTATATTTCTGATCATATTCATGAGTGGCGACGTAGACGGCGATTGGTGAAGGTCTATATTCCGGATCAAATTTTGGCAGAGTGGTTTGTAAAATCATTACTGCCTAAGATCACTGAAGATGTAGCTAAGGCTGGTGTCGTTACTGAAGAGCAAGTAATTGCTCAGGCTCAGTACCTAGACCTCGTTTATATGCAGTCAGGTACTTTACATGAAAAAATTCCGGATTTACCCAAACAAGGTCAAATTGCTGCTCCTCCTTCAGGGTCTCATGCCGCTGACGGTATGATTGGTACGGTTAGTTCAAAAAGTAAGAAGAAATCTTCAAAGAATTCTTCTCCAATCATAACTTTACCTGATTCCCCGAAAGGAGAATCCTCTCAAGAAGTTTCTGCCGATATTCATGTCGTTGAAACATCTACGGCAAAATCAAAAACCGGTGGTAAAAAGAAAGGGAGGAATAAAAACAAGAAAAATTCGAAAGAGAAAACAGATAGAGAAGAATCCAATGATGAGAAACGTAAACCTCGTTATCCTTGCTTCATTTGTGAACAAGATCACTTCACGAAAGAATGCCCATATCGAGAAGAAGTTACGAAACTCATTAAAGGATCGCAACAACCTGCTGTCTTGAAGGATCCTTTTCCAGTTCAAGATAGTAAGATGATTGGTTCTTCCTCGACCACTTTAGAAGAGCCTATTATGATGATGTCTCATATAAGGGTTGCGACGCGATCGCAAGATTACGGTTCTAAGAATCCGGTTGATGGCAAAGAAGGAGAGTCTTCCAATGCCAACGCATCAAATACAACTCCTCCTGTTTCCGGTCCGCTACAGATCGAGAAACAAAATCCAGACTTGATAATCAAGCCGCCTGCTAAAGGTGTTCTTCGTAAATCAGCCTTCAATCCACATGCGAGAGCTGCTCAGAATTACAACATTGTTGAAGATTTAGCTATTTCTCCTTCAGCAATGTCGGCTTTAGAAGTGCTGCAGTCGTGTCCAGCACAGCGTAAATTGTTATTGTCTGCCATAGGAGTTGTTGATGTTAATGATTCTAACCTTATAATCTTCGATTTAGAAACTAGTACACCACGTCTTCCTCATCAAATGGCTTTCCAGATTCCAGTGTTAGTAAAAAACAGGCCTATTTTTTGGACTGTGATTGATGAGGGAGCTTCAACGTGTATTATGTCGCTTCAGTGTTGGAAATCTCTTGGTTCTCCTACACTTAACCAATCTCCGACGATTCTAAAAGCTTTTGATGGTCGAGGTTTTCAACCTTATGGTATTTTGCAGGATTTACCCATAGGGGTTGAAGGGAAAATTATTAATCTAGATGTGGAGGTGGTTGATGCCCCTCTAAATTACAACCTTCTACTGGGTCGTAGTTGGTCTTATGCTATGACTGTTGTTGTCTCTTCGGTCTTTTGACTTATAAAATTTCCATATCAAGGAAGGATCGTGACAATAGATCAGTTAACTTATTTTTCGTCAGACCCAGCCTCTACAGAAACAATCCAGCATGTTGGTAAAACGACTATCTCTTATAAGGATGTTGGAGTAGGTTTGATTAAAGATTCTGGTTTACTAGGAACTTTTTCCTTTCTTCCTCCTAACGTATCGTCTTCTACTGCAACTATTCATATGATTTCGTCAGACACACTTTTGACTGATGATCCTTGGATACTACCTTCGGAATCTGAGATTGACTCATTTGATGGCGTGATGCCTTTGAGTCCATTTGAAATTGTGTACCAGACTGTACAGTCTTTTTCCAACACCTTTTCAACCAAAATTGATCCAATGAATGGGATCCAAGAGGAATCACTTTCTATTTCTAGTTCAGACGCAACGACATTTCCTGAAATTGTTCATACGGATGAGCAAATTCGTGAGTTTTTGTCTGTTGATGATTTACCATGGGAAGATCTCCATCATAGGTCTTCATTCTTACCTGAATTAGATCATTTTGAAAATGATTTCGCTTCAATCTTTACTGCTGAATATGCCAAGGAACCTCAGAATCCATTGAAAAATCTTGATTCTGAGTTAAATTTAGAAAATATATCTAGAACGGTTCCGATTGACATTTCAGTAAAACCTGGAATAATTGAAAACATTCATATAGGTGCTTGTTGTTCAGACGAAGAAATTCAGACTTATAAAGCCCTATTTCAAGAATTCCGTGACGTGTTTGCCTGGTCTTACGAAGAAATGCCGGGAATTGATCCATCGATCGTAGTACATGAAATTAAGACTTACCCGGATGCTAAACCTGTTCGTCAACGATTACGTCAAATACATCCTAGAAAAGCTGCTGCTATAAAATCTGAAGTTGAAAAATTACTTCGAGCAGGATTCATTTATCCAATTCCTTTAACGGATTGGGTATCGAATATTGTTCCGGTGACTAAAAAACAAGGAACAATAAGAGTATGTATCGATTATAGGGATATTAATCGAGCGTGTCCAAAGGACAATTATCCAACTCCCTATATCGATCAGATAATTGACGATTGTGCTGGGAGTGAACTATTCTCCTTTATGGATGGTTTTTCTGGCTACAATCAAATAAACATACTCCCTGCAGATCAACCTAAAACAGCTTTCATTTGTCCATGGGGAACATTTGCCTATTGTAAACTACCTTTTGGACTTAAGAACGCTGGAGCAACTTTTCAACGGGCGATGTCTTATGCGTTTCATGACATTAAGCACATTGTTCAACCATATCTTGATGATTTACCTGCTCATTCATCACGTAGGGCCGATCATCCCACTCATTTACGAGCAATTTTTATGAGATGTCGGCATTATCGAATAAGGTTGAATCCGCATAAATGTGTTTTCTGCGTAGAATCGGGTCGTTTACTGGGATTTGTTGTCTCAAAATCAGGCATTCGTGTTGATCCTTCGAAGGTCGAAGCTATTGTTAAGTTGCCTCCTCCTTCGACATTGCGCCAACTCCAAAGTTTGCAGGGGAAAGCAAACTTTTTACGTAGATTTATTCAGAACTATGCCGAGCTTGCAAAGGGTTTTACCCGGTTGTTGAAACAAGACATTCCGTTCTTTTGGGAACACGCGTTGACCCATGCACCGTTATTGCATCCTCCCAACTACAACCAGGATTATTTTCTATATCTCGCTGCTTCTCATTCCACTATTGGGATGGTGCTAGTTCAGGAGGATGAATCTCACAACGAACATGTGATTTATTATCTTAGTCGAAATTTGAATCCGACTGAAATCAAATATACACATGTGGAGAAATTGGCCTTGGCAGCTGTTCAAGCTGTCCAACGTTTTCGACATTACATATTATTACGTAAAACCACAGTAATTTCTGATTGCAACCCTATGATGTACATTTTGACCAGACAATTGCTAGGGGGCAAGTATTCTAAATGGATAGTTATCCTGCAAGAATTTGACTTGGAATTTGAAAAATCCAAGGCAAAGAAGTCTTTGGTTTTTGCGGAACTGATATGTGATTTCCCCTCTACTGATATTGAAACAGTGGCAGAAGAGTCCATTGTGGACGAATCTTTGTTTCTTATCAGTACGCTTGATCCATGGTATGGGGATATTATTGTATATCTTCAAACCCAATCTTTTCGGCCTGAAATTTCACGAACTCAACGATGGAAAATACGCTTCCAATCCCAACAATATAACATCATTGGTGATACTCTTTATCGACGAGGAGCGGATTCTGTTTTCCGACGTTGTTTAACTCATGAAGAAGCTGAAAAGGTACTCAATGACTGTCATTCTGGAGCATGTGGCGGTCATATGTCTGGGTATGCCACTGCCCAAAAGATATTGCGTGCAGGTTATTTCTAGCCAACATTATTTAAAGATTGCATTTATGCGGTTCGGAAATGCCACAACTGTCAAATTTTTGATAGAAAAATGCGCGCGCCACCCGCTCCTCTTCACCCTATAATTGCTGTTGGTCCATTTGCAAAATGGGGTATCGATTTTATCACATGTAACCCTCACTCGGCCGGGGGGCATGCCTATATTATTCTCGCAGTAGATTATTTTACGAAATGGGCCGAGGCGATGCCTACATATTCAGCTGACGGCAAGACGGCTGCAACATTCGTATTTAATCACATAATTGCTAGGTTCGGTGTTCCTCAAGCTATTATTACGGATCATGGAAGTCATTTTCGGAATATCATGATGACTGAACTAACTGAACAACTTGGCCTATGCCACGATAGTTCCACTTCGTACTATCCACAAGCAAATGGTCTGGTTGAAGCCATTAATAAAGTTTTAGTCACCATGATTAAACGAATCATTGGTATTCACAAGACGAATTGGCATTCCATGTTATTTTCAGCGCTATGGGCATATCGAACCTCAGTCAAAACATCAACGGGTTTCACTCCTTTTCAACTAGTTTACGGTTTAGAAGCTGTGCTACCAATTGAATGCGAAATACCGTCATTAAAATTAGCCATAGAATTACTTGCAGCTACGTCTGAAGAGGAAAAACGTTTCTTGTACTTGGCCCAATTAGATGAGAATCGGCGAAGTGCTGCAATAGCAAACGAGGCTCATGTTAAAAGGATAAAAGCTCAGTATGATAGAAATGTGACCCCTCGAAATTTTTCAGAAGGAGACCTAGTTTTACTTTATGATCAAGCTAACGACAAGCTAGGAGCTGGAAAATTCGTGCCTATGTGGCATGGTCCTTACATTGTGAAACGAAAGTTAGCAAAAGGGGCCTATGAGTTAGTGGATTTTGATGGTGTCCCTTTAGATAAACCCAGAAATGGGCTTTACCTAAAGAGATATTATGCTTAAACAAGGTGTGGAGATTTTTTGTTAGTTTTAGATTTCTTTACTGTTGGTGTGTTTTAGATTAAAAAGTGTGCCTAGTTTAGAAGTGTGTTTTTCACTATGACTTCTTATCTGAGTTTTACTCTTGATATTGCAGATGTCGACGTCTCTTCAAACCTACATTGGTTTTGTTGATGGTGCTTGTCGTGGTACACGGAACATTTCTTCCGCAGCTTGGGTTATCTATTCACCCTCTGACGAGTTAGTATCCATGCATGGGGTAAGCCTTGGTCAAACAACAAATAACATTGCCGAGTATAGTGCAGTGATTGAGTTATTATCTGAGTCCATATCATTTGGAATTCGGAGTTTGATTGTAAGGTTGGATTCTGAACTTGTTGTATTACACCTTAACAGGGTTTATACCATTAGAAATCCGGTGTTATTACGGTTATTTTTGAGAGTTCGTCTCTTGGAACGTGAGTTTGATTACATTGAATATCAGCATATTCCAAGACGTTTAAATACATTAGCAGATTCAATTGCTTCTAGTATGATAAATAGACATTTGCAATAATTAAAAGCAGTAAAACAAAAAACATTCATTTATGTACGCAGATAGCCGTAAAAAATAGTGATATATATCATAGGAGTGTGTTCAAAAAATATACATCGTCTTCGATCATAGGTTGGAAACACCTTATGATCGGCAAAAATAGTAACACAAAAGTACAAAAATGAGTCTACATGATCATCTCATCACTGATGATGATCTCGATAGGAAACAACTGCTCGAGCCACCCTGCATAGGAACCTCCTGAAAGGTCCTGGGACTCCAATCACATATCTTTGAAGCCTTAAGGGAATATCATCTATACTCGTCTCTGGTATGTCTAGAGTCAAGTGCTCTAGATGATGTTCCAAATCAGTCAAAATTTCTACTGATTGGCCTGCTGGGGCTGGTGCGGGCGCAACTGGTTGCCTCCTCTCGAAAGGTTGGAGATGTGCTGGACGCTGTGGACCCACATCTGTATTTAAGAAACTTTTTGTTATTAGTTTTCTAAGACGATAAAAAATTAAAAAATTTAGAACTTAGCAAACGTTGAAAAATGTTTTACCTGAATCGTCCCACTGTTCCCCTGCAGGGAGAGACATCTCTCTATCTCCGCGAAAATCTATCCCTGCATATGGAAAATCCTCTATCGTAAAAATTTGGCGATCCAGCCAATGAAAATATGAAGCAGGGAATCGTACAATCTCAGCGCCCTCGATAGCATGACGAGCCATCAGCGCGGACCAGCGAACCATTCTTGGTTCTCGAAGTCGACCGGCATCAACTGAAATACTTTGTGGAGCTAACTGAGGGACCCTCTCCAAAGCAAAAGAAACGACAATGGAACCATATCCAAAGTTTTTTAGTTTCCCGGTTTTTGCTCTGGTAAGTTGGCCTTTTATATTTGCCAACACAGCTTCGCACCAGTTGAAGATGGTGCCACGAAAACAGTCCACAGCAATGCGCATTTGGGAACCCGTAGCTACATGAAGCGCGGCGCTCCCACATAGTTTGGTAACAGTGAATGCTATAACTTTCAGTTCAGGACGGATGATATGTTTTATGTCAATCCGTTTGTCCCGAGGATCGGCCTGATCATTGCAAAATTCGAGTTGAAGACTAGCGACAGTCTGGCCACCTGGCCTAGTCCCAAACAAAGATACATGTTCGCCCCTCTTGGACAAACCAGTCAAAAAATATATATCCTCCAGCTCAATTTCGAGCCGGTGGCCACCAATGAAGAAACACTGGTCCTCCACATGCCATCTGTCTACCAACCATGTTAAGAGTTCCACTTGTGCCCTCATGCCAGAGATGGCCCAGAATTTACATAAGCAGCACGCTTTTAATGCCCTTTGTGTGGGAAAATGGAGTATTGTAGCTTCATCCACATCCTCATGTTCCCTTTCTCGCCAAATAAGCATCTTGTTAATCCTGCAACATAAAATAAGGCATATTAGCATGATTTCATTTGAAAACTTTTGGCAGAAATTTGAGAAAACTATGCTTGAATTTTAACCACGCGGGTACCGCACCCGCCCTTTGTAAACCGAGCGTAGCTCCGCACGCAAAGTGTGTGTCGGGTGCGGCACCCCCGATTTTTTCCAGTTCAGAAAAAATCGGGGTCCGCAGGCAACCTGTGTCCCGCCTGCGGACCCCGCGGGCGCATTTTTTGACCTATTTTTGCCCTAAAAATCAAACTAAAGCCTAAAAACGAATTTTAAACGGATGAAAAGCAAGATAAGGAGGTCGTGGATTACCTGGGGCTGACGATTTTCGATTCCAACGGTTGAATTTTCCAGAATCTTCACAGGAACTTTTTATCCAAAAGCTTTTTACTTTTCACTCTGCAACTGAACGGTAAAAATGAAATAGAAAAAGTCCTTTTTATAAGTTTTTTCGAATGAATGAATTGTAAATTTATTTATTTTTCACTTTAAAAGGGATATTTTTGAAAGCATTTTTATTTTAAATAGGTATGTGTAATGTTTTGAGTTTTTGTGCAGAAACATGATTTTTCAGGTGAAATAATCATTTTTCAACAAAGAGCATACTTTTATCACTTTTTCGGACTCTTTCAAAAATTTTACGAAAAAGCGAAACCTTGGAGTCCTCTTTAAGCTCTTTTCAGACTCTCTAAATATGAAAAGATTTCCGAGTACTTGACTATTCAAACTCGTTAAAGTAAATGAACAGTCGTCCCTTCAGTATAAGTTTACCCCTTTTACGGACTGAAATGGACTATTTACGAAAAAGGTATACATTGACTAAATACGGTCAATAGAGTTCTCTCCCGCATTATTTTATCCTTTTTCGGGCTCGAGAGACTAAATTTACGAAAAAGAACACCCATGGAGTTTTCTCAAGTTTTTCTTCTGACTCCCTAAAACTGAAAAACACCGAGTTTCTCCTATACTGGACTCGTTAAAACTTAACAGTAAAGGACCTGTTTAATTTTCAACAGGAACGAACCACTCCTTCTTACGGTTCGAATTTTAAACTAAGTTGGACTCACCCGAAGGGTGAGCTTATAACCAAGCAAATGTTATCCTCCTCAAGCTTGTCAAAAATAAAGAGGTACTTGCCAGAAATGGTGGGGGAAAAGAGAGAAAAATGAGCATGTTTGTTATATTTTAAAATTGTCCGAAAACTCAGTCGACCACTCTTGGACACGACACTTATATTCACCTGGGTTGGGAAATCCTTTGCTTAACAGTTAATCAAACCACATTGAAAATTTTCAGCCGGTTTCTGGATATTAGCTTTGAGTCAATTGTCACCAAGCCATCTGCAGTGTCGTTATGTGTCCAAGAGAACAGTTCAAACAAAACCATTCATCTGCAAAATATCTGTCATCCATCATTGACCATCCCTGAGTCAGTCCTTGCCAACATATTTTCAAAACTTGATCTATGATTTCGTGTTGTGGGCTTGCCTACGACAGATCGCTTTCTATCGACATCAGCACATTATCTAGGAAGATGATCCAGAAATCGTCAGTACCTTGAAATCTGCATGCCTCATGTTAGCCTCCTATATCAATAGGTTTCATCTTTCATGATTGTCTTGATGGAAGTGTGGAATATGTTCAAACCTTCTTACTTGAGCAAAGGTGTTCCATATTCTTAAAAAACCAAAAAATCAAAAAATTTAAAAAATATAAAGAGGGTATACCCTAAAAGAAAGATCAAAGGGTAAAAAGAATAAAAATGGTCAAAAGAGAAAGAAATGAACCCCAAGCAAAAAGAAAGGCCAAGGAAAGTGTGCAAGTCTAAATGCCACTACCTTTTTCATCTGTTGTAATAAAACAATTGTGTGCAGCTTGTGAAACTTTTGCCACAATTCATGAATAAGTCAAACTGTTTAAACTTGGCTTAGTCATATTTCAATTTCATGTTATAGATTAGAGAATAAATATCTAGCCAAACAGTTTAATCTTGGCAGATAAGTAGCTAGGTAGAGTGAATAAAAAGGTGCTCAACAGTTTAATCTGAGCCCTTGGATGTAATAAGGGTAGAAATAGATAGATTCATCATGTAAAAAGAAAATATTGATCAGGGTTTGCAAGTCTAAATGCACCCTAATAAAGAAGACAAAATGGTAGTGTTAAGTAGATAGGGTAGGTAGATGTTGCTGCAAAGTGTTATCTGATGAATGGTGCTGCTACATGTTGGTTAATCATTTACTTTCATCACAAGTACTAAAGCAAGAAATACACTGGAAAATCACAGCAAGCAAAGTCAAATTCATTAACCTCCCTCATCATTTTCCCCCTCAAGAGTTTTACTAATTTCCCCCAAAAAGTACTAAGGTAATTGGAGATCAAAGGGGCTCAAGGCATTTCCTTGACTTCTGGAGGGACCGGACCCTCGGCCTAATGATCAAAAGACCTAAGCACTTGAAATAATCCATCATTGATTATCTTCCATCTTTAACTTTTTCCTAAGTAAAATCCTATTTTACTTAGGAAACTGATGCAATATTCCATAAAATTCCTCAAAACAACTTGTTATTCTAAGTTTAAGTGTTGAAGATAAAATGTGCAATTTACTTCATAAGTTTTCACTTTCGTAGATGCACAAAGGTGTTTTGATTTTCCTTGTCCTTTATCATATTAACATTTAACTTTATTATATTAATTCCCTAGTGAAATCCCTTTTCCTATGTATATAACTCCCTTTTCTAATAAATATCCCCAAAACCCTCTTATTATAATGTTTTACCAAAGTATATATAGTCCCGCACATTTAAAATAAGTACCCCGCTTTATAAAGCCCTTTGGTAAAAACTATAGCCTTATATATACATTCCGCCCCTATGATGAATTGATTATATTAATTTATTCATCGTATAATAAAAAATATACAAAAACCTTTAGACATGCGACAAGTGTGTTTAATATCAAAACATATTAATAAACTCCGCGGAAGTTTATGCCACCGTGTTCTGTCCACGTGGCATTCCACATGGCCAAACTCCGCCACGATCCATTTCATAAATTCACGGGGTTAATTAGTCATTTGGACTAATTAACAACCATTGCCGCCTATTAACCTTTCCCCGGGGTGATTAGATTACACGTTAAAACCTTTTTAAACCCCGACGGGCCCACCTTTGAAGTCGCACAAGTTCCCATCCCTTTCAGCCGTCGGATCATTTGTCCATTGATCAACGACGATCATCAATCCCGCTGCCCATCCCTTGCCAGCGTGTTAACCAGCGGGGGATGGGCGGTTTTTGAAAAGTCAGCATTCCACGTGGCAAGCGTCCTGTGGAATCGCTGCCATCGCGTCTTTTACCGCCCTCGTCCAAAAGCGGTGCGGGCTTACCGCTTACCGCTTACTGCATACCGCCGGTCCCACTCCCTTACATCACCCCGTACGCCAAAATGACGTCATCACCTCGAAAGCGACAAAAACCCTTTTGACTTGTAAATAAGCCATTTTTCGCGTTTTTTCAGTTATTTTTAGTTTCCGAAAGAGACTAAGCTCCCGCTGAAATTTTCAAATTTCACTGCAAATACACCAAATTACTCCGAAATTCCGCTGCGCCAGTATTGAAGAACGTCCCCGCCATTGTTCATTACCTGTTGAAGAATCAGTTTCCATTAAAAAACAGGTATTTATCATTCCGCGCCCCGACTGCAAGTTAAGCTTAGTTTCCTGTGTTTTTTCTCTGAAAAAAGTGGTCAAAAGTCCTCTCTGAGTCCTCATTGAAGATTTAAAACCTGTGAATTTGCTTCCCAAACCTGCAATTTGTTCCAATTTCCTCTTTTGTCAGATATCCCGTCCGGTCTGCAAGAAAAACTGAAACCTTCATTTTGAATCCACAAGAACCAAAATGGAGGCCCCAACTGCTCTAAATGTCACTCCTTTGAATGCTCCTCACCGAGATTTGGACTATTTACCTCTCATAGATGAAGATTTCCAAATAAAAGACCTACATTTTGATGAAAGTCCCCGTTTGAGCTTCTGTCGCTGCAGAGACGAACACTCAAAGGGGCAAGATCTTATAGGGTTATGGGAATCCAATCTCCCAAGGTATTTCATTCCTACAGTCCACGTTTTCCCTGAAATCATTCATTATTGTCATGCAAATTATGATCCCACACAAAGAGCTGTATTAGCTCCTGATCAAAGTGTTTTGTTCCCTATAACACCTCAGGCTATCAATGCTATGTTACGATTTGAGCCAGAACAAGAATTAGCACCTCTATCCATGGAAGGGCTAATTGAGAAAACCAGACTGTTAACTCCAGAGAAATTGAAAGCAATGTGTCAGTACTTCATGTTACCTGAGCATCAGCCAAAAGGGACTCCCCCCTATGGTTTTTACTTCTTCAATCAATTGGGAAGGCTTATTGTGAATGTAATATCCTTTGTCTTAGGATTCAATACCAGAGAGTATGTAGATGAGATAACTCTGGCTTTGCTATCTGTCTTTACCCCTGGGCAGCCTCCTGAGATTAAGTATGATTATGCTTCCTTCATTGCCAACAAAATCCATGATCAATTTTTAAGGCTAGATGATGAAAAGGTTTTCAAGTACTCCTCAGTTATCTATCATCTCATAATTTTCTATCACTCAGACAAATTCCCTTTCACTGTTCAGAAACTTGATGCTAAAGGTAATCCCAGGTCTGTTATTTTTTGGTCCCCCATCATTCATTTGTCCTCTGATTCTCCCTACTCTTATTCAGAATTCATTGATCAGTTTGTACATCCTGCTACAACCTTGTTAACAGGAGTTTCTCCCCCGAGGCTTAGTACTGAGATAAGAAAGACCCTGCAATTGTCAAAAAGTTACAAAGTTGGGGATTGGTACTTGTACCAAAACCATACAGTTATCAGGATTTATGGATGTGAATTACATCCATTCAAGTTACCCAGATATGTACCAATGAGAATTTTTTCTTTGGAATACTTTAGACAGATGAATAACTCGGATGTAATCCATTTCTGCAATGTAAAGAAGAAAGCACAGTTAAGGATCAAAAGCCAGTTAGGTCCTTTCATTTGCAATTCTAGAGAAGCTGAGAGAGATGCAGAACTTATATTAGAGAGAAAATTCCAGACATCTTTCCGTTGGGTCCCTTATGACCCCTTTGGTTTCATTTGTGAAGGAAGGTTAAAAAATAAGTCATCTCCTTATATACATCACAGAATTCCTGACATAGAACAGTATGCAAATCAAGATGAATGGGTTAAAGGAACACTTGTTGAAGAGGGAAGTGGAGCTGACAAATTGAATAAACTTATGAAAGATGTTGAGAAGAAATTTGACCTAGAAACATATGATCAAATGCAGGTACCCTATATTGGCACATCTTCAACAGCCACTCTACAACAAGCTATACAGGAAGACAACCCATCAGTAACAGCAAAGCCTAAAGGTAAAGGAAAAGAACCTATAGTTTAGGTCATTGAAACCCTGGTCATGGCAGAAAAATCACAGAGTTCCAAAACACCAGAACAATCTAAAGCTTCTCAAACACCAGCAAAGCAAATCCAAGCTCCAGAGATGCAAACTCCACTGAATGTGGAAATAGGGAAAAAGAGGTAAGCTCCAGATACCACACCTTCAAAAGGAGCCCCACAAGTCTATCAAGCTAAAAAACATAAATCTGATCTACCTCCAGATGTAGAGATCATAGATGAAATATTTGATGATGGCGGGGAAGATAGTCAGCAAACAGGTACAGCAAGTGAAACAAATATAAGCCAGAAAGGGATACAAAAGCAACTGAGCACTGAAGTATCTTCTTTCAGACCGCCCAAGACAGATACTGGAGACATAAAGAAAACCTTCATTAATATCAAAACAAGGAATGAACCATTGAAAATGAAGGTCTACGATCAGTATATGAAAATGGCTCCTCACAATCAGCAAAGGTTGATGTCAGCATTTGATCTTTCACAAGGTAAAATTCAAATGAGCCACTTCAAAGCTAAGGTGCCAAAGCCAACTTCAGCAACAGATTACATCAGAACAAATTTTGAAGTGTTAGCAAAGGATATCCATCCCTTGGATCAGATAGAGCTTCATAGGCAAACAGGGGAAATGGTTTATTCTACTCTCACCAACAAAGCCATGGCAACTTTAACACTACAAGATTCCTTGAATAATACTACTGCAACATTGAAGATTGAAAGGGCCTCCTCACAGGCCAAGGACAATAGAATAAAGTCTCTAGAAGAGATCATCATTGGTTTGGGTCACAATCCCAAAGACATTAAAGGTATTGAGGCATTGGTAAAAAAGAAAGAGGATGATATAGCTGCACTCAGAAAACAGCTGAAAGTACCAGCCTCGAGGCACCCTCAGACACAGGAAGTTATAAAAGGAAATTCACAAGAAGAAATGATGGAGTTGCTCTTGAATTTGACAGAGCGACTAAATGAAGCAGAGAAGGAGTTGGAAAAAGCATTGCAGGAACAGGAAATTATCAAGCAGACTTCAACAACAGGTACTACGACTACAGGACAGCAGGAACAACCATCTCAGGTAAACATTTCTAATTTGAATTCTGAGGATTTAATTAAACAGATGGAGAGTTTGCAGCTAAAGGTCACAGAACTCCAAGAAACAAAATTACAATTAACAAAATTGGAGGGAAAATATGACACATCCAAAAAAACAGCTGCTGACAACCTCAGGGAAATAAAAAGATTGGAGAAATTGGTTGAGGCTTTGCAAAAAGATCTTTCACTGGAAAAGCCTCTGAACGAAATAAATAATATTCTTTGGGACAACATCATTAACTTAATAAGAGATATTTGGCCTTCCATCCAAGCTATTTTTGAGCAGAATGAGTTAGTCAAGATAGCACAAGAGGAAATAAATAAAACTAGACATGAATTAAGAGGCAAGCCAGAGCTGGCCCAGCAGCTCATTCAGTTTTTGAATTCCAGAACAAAACAACAGCTAGCATTGTTAGGAATTGATGACAGAACAGGTGTAGTTTTGGAAGAAAAGAGAATTTTCACCAAGAGGACTTTCATGCAAAATCTAGAAAGAAAGTGTACTGATATTTTGGTCGACATCAACGTTTTCAGAGAAAAGTTTCAAGCTCTGCTGGACAGTGATTTGCCAAGTCCCATTCTCACAGAGGATCAAATAGTAGACTTAGAAACCTATGAGAAAAGAATCCAAGCTCATGCTAAAAATACAGTGATAGGGTCTACTAATATAGGTTCTACTAGCTCATCAGAACCTGTAATACCAACCGGGAAAAGTATTTATGAAAAAGTGAGGAATCTATTTCATCTGGAGCATGAATTAAAATATCTATTTCCAAACGAGCCCACTTTTTATAAACTTACTGAAGCCGATGAAACTTTAAGGAAGCTCAGAAGAACAATGATACCAGATGATCAGTGGTGGAAGGAAATGCTGGAAATTTTGTAAAAATGTTGTCAGGATAAAAGTTTATCTTTACTATTGAGTAAATGGTAAAAAATAGAAATGCAGATGAAAGAGTATCAGATGAAAGGTCAAAGAGTATCCGTGAGAAGAAAGAGTATTCAACAAGTCAAAAGGAATACGCAAAGGACAGCACAGAGCCCTATTTTGAGCACTTATCCTTAGCACGTCCATGAAGAAAGGAACAGCACATCAGTCGTTATTCATTATTCTATTTACGAGACCATGTGTCTCTTGTTTGTTGAAAATATGCTTTAAATCAGCCTGAATTATTGGCTATGATAGAGTAAGATTGTTAGGATTATGTTTGTATAAATAAGCCTTCAAAGAGAGTTTTGAAGGGTGGATTCTATTACTCTGCTGTAACATTGAGGTTTTCGGAATAAAAAGCTTTTGGACAAATTTACTTGTGGCTTACTGGATGACGTTTTGAAGCACTGGACTTGTTGCAGGATTCATGTGATGGACTTCAGTTCAATAAGTTTTCCAACCCTTGTGTTTAAATTTTATATTAGTTTATGCTATCATCATATCCGTTTCTGAATAGTTTACATAAAGGATTGAAACAGAATTTGCTTAACTGTACTCTGTTTTCAAATGTGATTATTCTCGATGTTTTCTTCTGGATTAGTTATAAGCATGAATTCTTAATTGCTCATGTTTTGCTGATTCAATATTGTTGATTACTGTAGCAAAGAATCCTTCATTGCTCTTTGCTTGTAATCATTTCTCTTCTTCTTTTTGAATATGGTGAA